>OX104122.1:50075306-50279796 GCA_944474755.1 Limnoperna fortunei
AAAATAAACAGTTCAAGGGGAATAACTCTTAAACGGTTAATCAAACAATCTTGACTCTAAAGCCAATTTTGTAGCCCTCATAGAGCAGAACAATTAAGCAATGCTTATTTTTTCTCTAGTTCTAATAATTTTTAAGATTTTGAGGCAAAAATGGCAAAAATCATCAATTTCGACAATTAAAGGGCAATAACTCCTGTTTTGTAGAGCTTTTGATGCTGAAGTAGGAAAGTCTCTTTGGTTTTCCTGTATCTGTTATACTTTTTGAACTATAAGCCAAAAACTGTATTTTAACACCCCTGTTCTATTTATAGCCATAGCGGCCATGTTGGTTGGTCTGAGGACATGATTTGTGCAAACTTGGCAGAGGACATTTTACTGATGATGTGTGCAAAGTTTCAAAGCAGTACTTTCAGTGGTTTCAGAGGTGAAGATTTTAAAAAATCAATTAAAACTGATTAAAATAAACAGTTCAAGGGGAATAACTCTTAAACGGTTAATCAAACAATCTTGACTCTAAAGCCAATTTTGTAGCCCTCATAGAGCAGAACAATTAAGCAATGCTTATTTTTTCTCTAGTTCTAATAATTTTTAATATGGCAAAAATCATCAATTTCGACAAATAAAGGGCAATAACTCCTGTTTTGTAGAGCTTTTAATGCTGAAGTAGGAAAGTCTCTTTGGTTTTCCTGTATCTGTTATACTTTTTGAACTATAAGCCAAAAACTGTATTTTAACCCCCTTGTTCTATTTATAGCCATAGTGGCCATGTTGGTTGGTCTGAGGCCATGATTTGTGCAAACTTGGCAGAAGATTTTTAAAGAAAAGTTAACGACAACAACGACGGCGGACGACGACGACAGACGCCAAGTGATGGCAATAGCTCACATGACCCTTTGGGTCAGGTGAGCTAAAAAAGGGGGTATTCCTTAGAAGCCATCAGGGGATGCATCGAGTGTTCATTGGATTCAGCATTAGGATCTTTCTCATTATGGTCCCAGAATTCATACTACACACACATGTAACATCCTACATAACAACGTCCTGAATATAGCTGAAATATTGCTTGTTGGATGTTAAACATCAATCAATCAATCATATATAACACAGATAAACAATTGTATAGAATGAATGTATTACTGTTGTTCCAGCCATAGACTATTGGTAAATATGGCTTAGTTTGTCTGTTGCACTGTTCTTTATTAAGATATGCTGATATTCCATATTCATTCAGAAGTTCAGAAATCATCCAATCTTCAAGAATAGAAGCAGGTTCTAACAAATGATCCTTGTACCATTTTGACAGTGAATTATCTGAAAGTCAATTATTTCACATTTAAACATTTAACTTATAGAATTTCCAGAAAACATATTTGGTAGTTGATTAGAAAATCAATACAAATGATAAAATGGTAACAGCGAACCCCTGCATTTTTGGCAGATGAACTATAAGTCTATAATTAATATAAGATTGTAATGATAATAAATTGTTCGCATCTGAGTCCCGACATGCATTACAGTCATATGTATTTTCATCAGCATATCAGTTTTTTTTATAGGAAACAAATCAATGACTGATTGATTTTTCTCTGTTAGATTTTAAGATTTTATGATTGTTCACATAGTTTAACATCACAATAAACTTTGTGTCCATCCTACAACTCATAGGTTGGTCCTTATCGCCCACATTTTACCCCTCGCTAATGCTTACGGTAAAATATTTGGCATAAAGAGGAAACCTGTGGTAAAATCAGTATATATTTGTGCCCTATATAATTATTTCTTAATCACAAAGGCAATGCTCTGCACACTTTTCCACAAAATGGTAAGTGCCTTGAAACAGAACCGTCTACAGATACAGACTGACAAGATCGACATTAATAGATGCACTTGCTCCGTAGCATTGTATTTGATATCCATGATCACATTTAAATGAATAACAAATCAGCTGAGCATGATAATAGTCTATCTCAAAAGACAATTTTTACCTTGACCTTGGGCCTATCAAATTGAAAATCAATAACATTTATCTATTTATGACTACAACTAAGCATAACAAGTTTCATCAATCCAGTACTAAGTTCTCAAGATATAGAGGTTTGTTGTCAAGTTATCATCTGGAAACCTGCGAAATTTTTTACCATTTTTTTTAAATTGGTCCAATTCAAAACTATCTGGAATTGTGCCAAAAATTCAACCTAATCTTTGTTTTATAGTACTACACATTTGTGCAAAGTTTGAACAGAATCTACTTTTCAAGTTATCATTTAAAAACTGCCAATTTTTGACATTTGCTTTTAAAGAAGTGGCCCAACTCAAAAACCGTTTATTCACGTTTCTCCAACATTTCCACTTCGACTAAAACAACAATCAATTAGGACAGGGGATTAAGAGGTGTTCAAAGGGAGAGGTTACGAATTATCCAACACATAATGTTTAATACAGTGTTTAGATATAATGATGGACAGTTTAACTTTTGCTGTTTTTTAATCGTTTATTGTTTATTATTTTCTTGTTTATTATTATTATTGTGAATTGTATTTTTTTTAAATTTACGATATTTTATAAGAGACGTATAATTAATTTTATTGGGATGAGTGGGGAAAATGGCTGTCCGTCTAACCATCTTTCTGTTTAAAGTCTGTTGGTACAAGTGGGGACATTATATCAGCGAATGCTAAACGGAAAAAGAATGCATTTAACACATGAAATGTTGCATGTGTTAACTGGGTTTTGTTTTTATTATAATATTTTATTCATTTTCAATAAATGCATAATTATAGACATACATTTAATTAATTACTTTGTATCACTGTATAAGATATTTTCTTTTATGTAAAAACGAAATGCACAATAATGAGCTAAGACACAAAATTATAAACAAATTAAAGTTTATTAAACAGGTAAATAACAACATGATAATCCTTTAGATGCCCCTTAATCCCCACCCTTAATTGGACGTTGTTTTAATTAATTATCAAATGTTGGAGAAACGTGAACACACCCTCAAAAACTACATAATGATTTTCTACTAATTAACTTACCTGTATTTTCACCTGACAGATTCACTCAGCACTTTGTACAAAACACTGAAGGTTGCTTTATAGCACCTCCATACATATTTGCAGGTTTGGTTTATTCTTATAAATTAAATCTTGCATATTTATAATGTGGTTTATTATAAAGTAAAATTGAATAATGTATAATTTATAATTGTGAGATTTAGTTTGTTCAATATATATTTGCAGATAAAAACTGGTTGCTTTTTGCCCTATGGTAGAAAATACCCAGCGACATTAACACCTAAGCAAAGATTTAACAAAATCTGTGCACACATGTTTTTAAGTTATCCATTGGAAACCGCTAACTGTTCACCAAAAGAAATGCTAATTAGCCTAACTTTAAAACTACAAATTGGATTGTGCTGAAAATTAATCTTGATCTTAATTTTATAGTACTTAGCAGTTGTATTTTAAACAAAATCAATTTTTTTAAGTTATCACCCCAAAATCACCAAGGGATGGAAACAGAGGGTAATACTTTGCTACTTTGTTTGGCCGAGTATAAAAACTAAAAGCAACATTTCATAATGAACCACTTAGAATTCAGTGACTAATTTAGTGATATGACTAATACCTGGAGAAATATAATGATGTGCCCAGTCACAGTGCCGTTTAGGAAGTTTGGTATTTTCAAGTAAAGTATATATGTCTGAATCATTACACTGTGGTGAAGAACTCTCAAAACAGAACATTACATCCAAGTTGACAAGATAAGTTCTTTCTGTGTATAAATCTTCAATTTTATACCTGTAACATGAATACAAGAATGTCATATGTGGAAGATGAAGACAACATTAGACTGCTGGTAAAAAATTTGTTTGATTTGTAACAACAACAAGAACATTTAATTTGCATAACTACATATACATTAACAATTTAGTACATTTTATTGTTTGACTGAGGTATTATGAAAATAAGCATTTTATACATGCTTCAGCATGAGTGCATCTGAAGACAAAGACAAGAGCTATACAGTTCATGGATGCATAATTCTATCCGAAGAGACAATAAAACCTGTCAATATCAACAATGCCACAAAATTACAAGAAAATTAATGAAAGCTTTCTCGAGTTCGATTCTGAAAACTAAACCCCCCTCCCCTTTTTTATAAACAGTCCTATAACTCTATAATATAACAAAAAATAATTTTACCACAAACAAAAGGAAGATGGCATCTATCGAAATAAACTATGCCCCAAACTTTCAAGACAACTGATGAAAGCGTTTTTGAGTTATAGTCTAAAAACTAAAAAATAAACCCTTTATTCATGAACAAAATCCTATATCTCGAAACAATAAATCAGAATTTTACCAAAAATCAAAAGGAAGCTTGCATATATCAAAATAAATAATTCCACGAACTTTCAAGAAAACTGATGAGTGTTTTTGAGTTATTGTCTGAAAACTAAAAAATCCCCCCTTTTTCCCACAACTCTATAACAATAAATCAGAAGTTTACCAAAAAGTATACAAAACACGAGGCCATATTATAAACAACTGTGTGCAGTTTGAAGAAAATATGTGAAGCCATTCTCAAGATAGAGTGTGACATGTGGACGACAGATGGACATTTCTGTAGTATAAAACATTTTATGCAATAAATTAGTTCTGGTAAAATAGTTCGGCCAGACCAATATGTCTAGGAAATTTAGTCTGTGGTTACTAATTTTCCTAGTTAAATAGTCCATGTCTAGTTAATCTAGTTCATGAATAAAATGTCCTAGTAAAAATAGTCCAGTCAGACCAATATTTCTAGGAACTTTGTGTGTGGTTACTAAATTTTTAGTTAAAAAATTGTCCATGTGTAGCAAATCTAAGCAATGAAATTTTGTCTACTCAAACATAAAAAATATGGACTATTGCTACTATTTGAGAATAATAGTCTGACACTAAAAATACTAGGGATATTAAACATGCATATACAATTATTTATAAGTTCAATTATTGAACTTGAAATGTATTCACACTTTACTTCTTCAAGTAGCATTCAAAAATATCATGTCACAACATATAACTTGTATTACTGGAGAACAATTTTACCTCCCCAAGTAATATAAATTAAGTTGTGGAAAAAAGCTTGCCACATGAAAAACTGGAATGCAGTGAATTTTCTGAAACTGTGCTTTATTTAATTATAAAATAATAGAAAGATATGAAAGTCCAGTAATATATATGAATCATTCTAAATAAGAAATGCACTTTGTAAAATAATTGATGTAAAGTAAAACTGTTAGCCTTTGTCAATTAACGTTGGAGTCGAGCACAGTAAGACACAAAAGCACAACCTCGGAGTTGACATGCAAATGATCAAGTAGATGACCTTAACCATTAAGCAACCGAGACCCATTGAGATATGTACAGCTGTATGTACTTATCTCAATTCTCTAGATTCTATATATGTAAACTGTATTGTTATACAGTCCATTTATCTAACTTTTAAAATACCCAAGTCTTTTATTTTTATATTTGGTCCATGAACAGTTTTCCTAGGAAAAAAGTACCAGACTTTTTTTACTGATGTAGAAACAATTTTCTTAGGAAAATTAGTGTGTGGGCCCTTTTTACTAGGAAGTTAAGTGACATGGAATAATTTTACTAGTAAAATAGTCTTTTTTACCGTATTCGCACTATTCCTTGTAAGCTAAAGTAATCATACGATCCTACAACAAAATATAAAAGTTTACATTGTTAACAATTTCACTTTAATGTAAACAAAGAAGTAATCAAATACCAAAAGTAATTTTACATTTAAATCCATCATATGCACCAAAGGCAATCTAAACCCTGTACCATATAAAAATACTTTTTTGAGACACTTTTCCTTTTCTTGGACTTTCCAGTACATTGTGTTTTAATGATTGAGTTGTTTCAGAGAATAATGTTAAATCATTTACACCAAATGTCCTAAACTGTAACTAAATAAGGGCTTTAACTTAACCAAATATAATTAAGTTTTACCGAACAATTATATAGAAACAATGCTTAATCATTAATAATAATACTTTATTCCATAAGTAATACAACTTATAGGATAAATACAATAAATTCACATACATTTTTTATGTGTATACCTACCCCAATGATAGTCATTCAAAGTTTTGTTGTAGGTAATTTCCTCGATATTAACACTTAATCTGTTTTCACAAGGATCAAGTAAAAATAAAACTTCAAATGTCTGACGCAAGAATGAATTGAAAATACAACATCTTATTCCAGTACAAGTATCTATGATATTACAGGCTACATTTGGGGGTAACACTGGTAAACTCATATTGGCAGCACAATCTGAAAAACAGATAATTACAAAATATGTCATATGCACTCTGAATAACTGCAAATAGAGGAATATGATTTGCACAAGTGATGTTATATAAAAACTTAATACTTATAATGGTCATCAGAAAAAAATGTTTACAATTACAATAACTTTAAAAAAGGAAGGATCATTTTAAGATAATTTTATTTCTGTAGATGTATAACACAAACAAATGGAAACCAAGGACTTAGTAGTGTTACTTGACTTGGACACGACTAGTAGCTCACCTTTGGTCCAGGGGTTTCCATAAAGATAACTGCCAATGCTACATTTTTTATCTGACAGGTAGAATCCTAAGTTTGTCTCTTCAATCAACTGGTACAACATGATATTAGATAGGCTATCTCCAGGTTTCAAGTTTCTCTTCAGCATCCAGTTAATTAATGAAAAATCTGAAATTTGAGGCAAAAAACACTTTGGTCAAGATTGGTAAAATCTGGAATTATTTCACTCCTATTCCGAATGATTCCTCGTTTTATGTAGATAAATAACCAAGTGTTTCAGTCTCAAATGTTCTTTATTGATAAAGGAAATAGATCTAAGAATTTAAGTTTCACTTATACAATGGTGTCTCATAATGTGAAGGTGTTGGACCACCAAATACAGGGAACCAGTCCAGAGGTTGTATTTAAAAGTAGTACTATTCAACAGACAGGTTCACTACATGTTGCCTCATATAGAATTTGAACCGCATATGATACCAGAATAAATTTGGTATTTTTGGAAAGCTGAATATTGTAGGAAACTGGAGGATAAAGTTTTATTGGTTTTAAATGAACATTAAAATGTTGAGAGTCAATTAGGGACATGCACTGAAATAGAAAGTGAAAGAAGATTTTTAGACCACATGGACTTCCGGTAGAGCGTTCTTTCTTATATGCAATGAAACAGGATGTAAAATTTTGATTGAATGTTGACCCGGTGCATATTTATATGGGATAGAAGTGTTACTTTATTTGAAATAAAGGTAAATTTTCTAGGATAAGTCAAAATCATCAAATTTAATATGGCCAAAGAATAAAAAAACAATGGTACACCGCAAATATTATTTAAAAATTGTAAAAACTGTATATTTGAAGCATTACAATAAAACAGATGCATATCTTTAATTTGTCAAAAGGATAAAACAAGCAGACAACACTGACAATTTTGTAAACAATGTATATGAGCCAGATGGCTATATTCCAAGTTCAACTTTGAAAGTAATAATTGCCCGGAAAAATTATCCCCTCCAACAAAGAGGGTGACTGCCATTCCAATTTATATAGCTTAATCTCTATTGGAAATTTACATTTTTCAGCTACCTCTGACAGTCTTATTCCTGCTAATAGTGGAACTGAAATCCAAGGTCAAGCCCCTGAAGACTAATTCCTCGAGTTGTAAAACTACTATACTATATTGCCAATGAGACACTTGAACAAAAATCTTGTTATTTTAACCTGAAATGGATACTCCCAATATAGGACCACATGGCAAGGTCACATCAAATTTTATGTGGTTAGTTGCTGAGAAAACTGTTATGAAAGTTATGTTATGGATGGAAGGACATAAGGACGGACAGCGATAAACCAGTATAGCCCCCTCTTCTTCGAAGTGGGGCTATAATAACTTCAAAAGTTTGCTGGACCTAGGCATAATTTGCTTGAGCACATGTCCTGTTGTCAGGCACATTGTGACTATTACTAAAGTTATGTTGCCGATGGAAGGAAGGACGGACAGAGGTAAACCAGTATACCGCCCTCTTCTTCGAAGGGGGGGTATAATAAAAAAATGTCAATAAAATTTCCAATTCAGCTGAAATGGAATTTCCCAAACGGGCAGAAAAAAAAACTGACATGATAACAGTACATCTCAGAAGACAATTAAACCTTGACCTTGGACCAAAAGGAATAATTTGAAAAAAAAGCCTTACTCAAAAAAAACAAATGGGACTGTGCTGAAAATTGAACTTTATCCTAGTTTTATAGTATTTAACAGCAGTGCAATATTTTAACAAAATCTGTTGTATTGTTTTCAAGTTACCTGACCAAAAAAATTGAATTGGCACAAGTAAAAAACTGTAAATTGGATTGTGCTGAAAATTAACCACGATCTTCATTTTATAGTACTTAACATCTGTGCTAAGTTTAAACAAAATCTGTTGAAGCATTTTCAAGCTATAATTTGGAAACCACCATTTGATGACCTCCCAAAAAAAAAAAAAAAATTTAGTTGGCCCAAGTCAAAAAGTACTAATTGGATTGTGCTGAAAATTAAACTTAATCTTCATTTTATAGTACTTAACAGCTGTGCAAAGTTTAAACAAAATCTGTTGATTATATCACCCTAATACACTTCAGGCATGGACAGATAGACACATTATACATACGGAGGGAATCAAATAATAACCCAGCCAGTTTGTGTGATGGGTTATAAAAATACAGACTGAACAGAGTTTACCCACTAATCCCCTATGGGGAGCAGGGGTATAATATTAAAATATTCTACAGTATGGTAAACTGATAATGTTAATGTCTACAATTGAAATCTGATCTGAATGCAAACAGAAACTTGTGAAATAACACACAGTACCTGGTATAAAGAAATCTTCTCTCCAATAACAGGCTTGTTTAGGAAGTAAGGTATTCTTCAGAACAATGTATTCCTGGGATCTCTGATTCAATTCAAAGCCCACAGAAATATTCATACTTATCAAATACTTCTTTTCCTCATATAAATTCTCAATGATAAATCTGGAAATAAATGCTTTCTGTAAAACTCAAACATATTATACATTTGTGCATTGTTTAGAAATTAATTAAACATAGGTGAAATCATTCATGTAACTTCTTTCAAGATTTACAAAATAATTGATAACTGCAATGAATATCCATAGTTCATCATTTTAAGAAATATAAATTAATTGGATCTAGTACAAACGTTATAAATGCTATATTGTGACAATGTACACTTACGAAACTATGACAACACCATACAAGTCAAATAACTTCTGTTCTCCTGAAACAATGGGAAATATTATTAAAATCTTGCATCTTAAGGAACAAAATTATTTTTTTTAGCTTGTTAAATTAAAAAAAAATCAATATGCACAGGGGTGCAAAAGCAGAGTTGCCGTATTTTTATTAACCAAAAGTTTCATTAAAATCGATTGAGAACTCTTTGAGTTATGGTCCGGAAACCACTAATTCAAGAAATTTTCTAACGTTTTTCTGTCACTGTGACCTTGACCTTGAGCAGATTTACCCCAAAATCAATAAGGTTCCCCCTCTTATGGTATGTAACAATATACCAAAGTTTTATTAAAATCTGTTGAGAATTTTTTAGTTATGGTCTGGAAACCACTAATTCAAGAAATTTTCTAACGTTTTTCTGTCGCTGTGACCTTGACCTTGAACGGATACCCCAAAATCAATAGGGTTTCTCTTCTTATGGTATGTAACAATATCCCAAAGTTTCAATAAAATTGGTTAAGAACTTTTTCGAGTTATGGTCCGGAAACCACTAATTCAAGAAATTTTCTAAAGTTTTTCTGTCGCTGTGACATTGACCTTGAACGGATTTACCCCAAAATCAATAAGGATCCTCCTCTTATGGTATGTAACAATATACCAAAGTTTTATTAAAATCTGTTAAGAATTTTTTAGTTATGGTCTGGAAACCACTAATTCAAGAAATTTTCTAACGTTTTTTCTGTCGCTGTGACCTTGACCTTGAATGGATACCCCAAAATCAATAGGGTTCCTCTTCTTATGGTATGTAACAATATCCCAAAGTTTCAATAAAATTGGTTAAGAACTTTTCGAGTTATGATCCGGAAACCACTAATTCAAGAAATTTTCTAAAGTTTTTCTGTCGCTGTGACATTGACCTTGAACGGATTTACCCCAAAATCAATAGGTATCCTCCCCTTATGGTATGTAACAATATCCTAAAGTTTCAATAAAATTGGTTGAGAACTTTTCCAGTTATGGTCCGGAAACCACTAATTCAAGAAATTTTCTAACATTTTTCTGTCGCTGTGACCTTGACCTTGAACGGATTTACCCCCAAATCAATAGGGTTCCTCCTCTTATGGTATGTAACAATATCCTAAAGTTTCATTAAAATCGGTTCACAACTTTCTGAGTTATGGTCCTGAAAACAATTGTTGACGCCCGCCCGCCCGCCATCATCATAACAATAGCCGAGTTCAACTTCGTTGCAACTCGGCTAAAAATACTTGTACTGCTGGGTGAAATGAACAACAATTGAAATTCATACAGAAGACAACACATTAGTACCTCAGAAGATTTAACACCATATTTTAACAATTTCATATTTATCTTCTTTAGAACAGGGTATGTATGACCCTTCATTGAAAATAAACTAAAAATAACCTTCATCTTCAGGATACTTTGTGACAAGTTTGAACGTTGCTTACTGATTATAAAGAAGATGAAAATGTGAAAAGGTTATAAATATTTTGATCACAAAAGCTCATTAAAAACCTTTGGTATGTTCCTCACAAGTGGAGATTAACCTTTTAATGAACCCTTGACCCCATACCATAATTTAAATCAAAATGGAACAATGAAAATACAATTATTATTTTTCATCAATTAATACAAGAACTACTTACCCCAATCATAATTGAACAGTGCAACATCAAAAGTCAACTTGTCTATTTTGACAGTCAATCTAAAGTTGCATGGATTTATACTGATCTCTGTTTCAAATGATGTTTCTATTTCACTAACATCTATACAGCACCTTACAGCTGTGCAGGAATGATCAAGGAAACAGTTTATGTCTCCAAGTATCAGTGGAAGGCTAACATCTGAGGAACAATCTGAATAAGAACACAAAACATGTCGTTAAGAATAATTAATACATGCATCCGCAATAACGAGAATGTGATTGATTGATTGATTGATTGACTTTACATCCAGTGAGCAGTATTTCAGCTATGTTCAGGATGAAAACAAGTTGACAAATCATAATCAATGAAAAAAGGAAGTGGGATGGAACATTACATAACAAAATTTTGACTGTCACTGGAGAACTATGGAGTATTGTGTAGGGGTGGAGAATTTAGCCTGTTGTAGTGGCTACAATAAGCCTACTCTTGTCTGGTAATGAAATTGTTACCATAAATATGTATACCAGACTGCTGCAAGCATAAACAGGTCTAATAGTGAGTTACTATCCTCATCAACACCCAATGACCTAATAAATATTCTACCTGCTGCTAATCAATACTAAATATTGGGAACAGCTGTTTAAAAAACAAATTACATATAAGTCCGTTTTCTTTAAACTTCTTCAATTCGTGGTAGCTAAGATTTAAATTGCAGCAATTTATGTGAGACTCTGGTAAATAAAAACTTCAAACTTATTTTACCTAAACACAATACCTAATGACAATCTTATAGAACAAAAGGATCAATTACTATTTATAAACTCAGATAAAACAAATGTGTGTGTATTTATTTTTGGTTAATTTTTAGGATAGGAAGATCTATTACACTATAATCTGGTATATTCACAATCTATGAGGCCTTCTAGTTTCAAATTTTGTAAAATTTCAACCAAAAAGAAATAAGTGTTGCCCAAAGGGCCATGCTTCTTGCCCGATCAAAGAGGAAATAAATACAGTCAAACCTGTCTTAGCGAACCCCTCCATATAATGACTTTCTGTGATATGAGACTGTATTTATTTCTCCCCAGCATTTTCTCATACATTTTACCTTTATATAATGACTCACTGTCTTGTGCCACTAACAACTGCTTTTCCGTTTGTTTTGACAGAAAAAAAACTGTCCAAAATGACTGAGACAGTTAAAGTCATTAAACAATAAATAAACCCTGTCTCTGGATGAAAAGAAGATTTGTAGACCATTTTCAATTTTCAAGCTTCTTGAAATGTAAAGCTAAAGTTTGAAGCCATAAAAAATTTCTTTATCTTCTTAGAAGCAAAGTTAAGATTGCTCTTGTCAATTTAAATAGTCGTCTATGTCATTATTAGATTTTATTGCTATTCGGGATAGAAATGGTGATGATTCTCACATCCTCGTGTTTATTTACGTGTCCATGCCATTTCTATTACAGAGGGGAATAACCAATACGAACAGGTGTACACTGGTACTAAACCAACCTGCACTTTCTCAATATAGGGTATTGTTAAAACACAAGGAAACCAGTAAAACTGGTACATAGAAAAATACAACAACTGAATGAGGAATAAAGTTGACATGCGTTAATACAATATGAAATCAAAACACTTGTAATTGTTATATATTTAGTACTTTCGTTATAACATAAAATAAATGTAATATTATACTTTTTACTTAATAATAATACAGCAGTGTTTTTCACAAAAATTCGTAAGTGTAAAATATATCGTAAGTGCTGACGTCACAATGCATTTCCCTTTGATCTTCTAACACTTACGATAGATTTTACACTTATGACTTTTTGTGAAATCGACTCCAGGTCTACAATTTGGTATGCAAACATGACCTCTGTACAAAGACCCCCTGTCTTATATGACATTTTTTACAATTTCCCTTCAAAGGTCACTTAAGACAGGTTTGACTGTAGTTATAAATGACAACATACCAGATCATATAATTTTTGAACTTAGTTTCAGAGTAAAAGATTTTTATATAAAAGTACAGACAATTAGAAACAAGAATCAGCAAATGGTTTTCACCAAACCAAGATGAATCTGAACATCAAATCACTTATCTATATGGTTTAAACAGTAGACAATTATACATTTCTTTCATGGAACATTAGAATTATTCATGGGTAAACATAATCCAATTCTCTTATAAAAAATTCATGAACTATGAGAAAACTGTTTGTTTGAATGTTGTTTAACGCCACTTTCAGCAATTTTCCAGATATATCATGGAGTCTTGCTTTTTTTGGGGAGGAAGCCGGAGTACCCAGAGAAAACCCCCAACTTTTGGTAGGAAAACTGTCAATCCTTGTCAATTTAGATCGGAGTTGAGACTGTACAGTACTCTCAACAATAAACATATAACTAGAGGCTCCCAGGAGCCTGTAATCGCTCACCTGGAATCCAAATGACTATATTAAAATTTTTGAAATTAACAGTTTCAGTCTAGTTGTTATAGCTTTTAAGTTACTGTGCAAAAACTAAACATTTCTTCAAAAAATTTGTTAAATACAATAACTCCTATAAGGTGCCATCGACAATTTCTGAAAATTAAATGGTTTTTAGGCATTGTCCTTTAGGGTACTTTAGAAATTTACAGTTTTACTCTACTAATAGGTGTGTTATAGACTAATTTATAATTAAAAAACTGTTCATATGTCCAAATTCATAATGAAAGGGCAATAACTCCTATAACGAGTCATCTTGCAATTTTTGGACTAAGCAATCATTTGTAGGGCTTCTATTGCTGATCATTTGTGCAATTTACAGTTTTAATCTAGCTACTATAGTTTTCAAGTTACAGGACAAAAATGGAAAATTTCATAACAAAATTGTCATTTAAGGGCAATAACCCCTATAAGGAGTCATCTGACAATTTCAGACCAATTAAATGAATTGTAGGGCTTTTTTTGCTGATCATTTTTGCAATTTATTATTTCACTCTAGCTGTTATGGTTTTTAAGTTACAGGACAAAAACGGAAAATTTCATAAAAAATTGTCATTTATGGGCAATAACTTATTTAAGGAGTTGTCCGACAATTTCAGATCAATCAAGTGAATTGTATGGTCTTTATTGCTGATCATTTGTGCAATTTACAGTTTCAATCTAGCTGCTATAGTTTTCAAGTTACAGGACACAACGGAAAATGTCATAAAAAATTGCCATTTAAGGGCAATAACTCCTATAAGGAGTCATCTGACAATTTCAGACTAACACAGTGAATTGTAGGGCTTGTATTGTTGATCATTTTTGCTATTTACAGTTTTACTCTAGCTGTTATAGTTTTAAAGTTACAGGACAAAAACGGAAAATTTCATAAAAAATTACCATTTAAGGGCAATAACTCATATAAGGAGTCATCTGACAATTTCAGACCAATCAAGTGAATTGTAGGGTCTTTATTGCTGATCATTTGTGCAATTTACAGTTTCAATCTAGCTGCTATAGTTTTCAAGTTACAGGACAAAAACGGAAAATTTCATAAAAAATTGCCATTTAAGGGCAATAACTCCTATAAGGAGTCATCTGACAATTTCAGACTAATACAGTGAATTGTAGGGTCTTTATTGCTGATCATTTGTGCAATTTACAGTTTCAATCTAGCTGCTATAGTTTTCAAGTTACAGGACAAAAACGGAAAATTTCATAAAAAATTGCCATTTAAGGGCAATAACTCCTATAAGGAGTCATCTGACAATTTCAGACTAATACAGTGAATTGTAGGGCTTGTATTGTTGATCATTTTTGCTATTTACAGTTTTACTCTAGCTGTTATAGTTTTAAAGTTACAGGACAAAAACGGAAAATTTCATAAAAAATTACCATTTAAGGGCAATAACTCATATAAGGAGTCATTTGACAATTTCAGACCAATCAAGTGAATTGTAGGGCTTTTATTGCTGATCATTTTTGCCATTTACAGTTTCACTCTACCTCGTATATTTTTCAGGTTATATTGTAAATACCAAAAATTTGGTCAAAAATCATCAAAAAAGGGCAATAACTCCTACAAGAAGCCAATACACAACTTCGCACTAATAGCAACTATTGTAGACCTTAATGTGCTGATCAATTTGAAGTAACGGTTTTCTCTATAGCTATTATAGTTTTTTAGATAATGATCAAAAACCTGTGTTGACCCCCATGTTCTATTTTTAGTAACAGCAGCCATATTTGTCTGTTGATCAACACCCTGGGTACAAACTTGAAACTAGGAACCCTAAGGATGATTGTGGCCAAGTTTGAAAAAAATTGGCCCAGTGGTTTCAGAGGAGAAGATTTTTGAAAAAGTTTACGACGGACGACGGACGACAGACGACGGACGACGGACGACAGACGACGGACGACGGACGACGGACGCCAAGTGATAGCAATAGCTCACATGGACCTTTGGTCCAGGTGAGCTAACAAGTAAACATTTAAGGATCTTTTCAACCAGCTAGTTTAGAAGCCATGTGATGTTTTGTACCTGATCTCCATCCAATCAATGCTGGAGAGTAAGGCAACGTGTGTCGTTGGCAAACACTTTCTTGTAGAAATGGAGATATACCCAAACTCTCTTTTAGAAGACTGATTTCTACAGAATTCAATGTTTTAGATGGTTCTATGTCGTGTGTCTGTTTCCATGATGAAATTGAAAAATCTATAAAGAAATAAAATTTAAAAAATATTAAATATTTTGTAATTTGAAAGAAACTACATGTTTTCTTTTAATTTATCATGCAAAGCCAATTAATTAAATTAAATTAAGTATCAATGACTATCATTTTTATAATTCTATTTGAGCTAAATATATAGCAGTGATATATAGCAACCATACTATTGAACACTAAAAATTTGTGACTCGTAGTGTTTTCTAGTCTATTGGTATAACTTAAATCAAATAATATTGCTGGGTAGTAGCTTCCAATTCTTTGTATGCTGCAAATTTGTACAACCTGGTAAAATGTCCATGACTGTAATCCCTCAGAGCTCAATCAACAATACAACCAATATCAGGAGGTTGAATTTTAACATAGTATTACTTTATTTCTCCAAATATTCAGACAGAACAAGTGTGGACTTTGTGAGCATGCTCACAAAGGGATACCCCAGGCTTCATTTTCAAGTCCAATTATCTCCCTTTAATGATATCAGAGGTCAATAAAAATCCTTCATGCACATCTATAAATAATGTACTTCCTTTATGATAAGTTTCATTAAATTTCATCAAGCAGTTTAGGATGAGTTGCACTTACATGGGATGTGGACAGATGGACAGACAGACAGACAGGGTAATTCCTATATACCCCCCCCAAAGAAGTTTGCGGTGTATAATAAGACACAATGTAAACAGATTATGAAGTCTACCACAGTATACAATATGTTACAAAGCATAATCATGGAGCATGCATACATTTTAAAGTTAATTGGTTGACAAGTAAGCACAATTTTTATGCAATCTGTCAGGACTGGTGCTATCTAAAGGAGTTAAATGCACATTGCACTTAAATTAAAAGTCTAATTAAATAGTTTATTTTCTGGAGGTGCATTTTAAATCAAAACAATCTAATCTATACATGTGATATTTCTCTCAGCCCAATGTGTGAGACTGGGCTAAATTTTGTGTGAGATTTGATGATTTTTTGTGAGATTTTTAGTCGACCCTGATTTTGCATTATTATTAGCGTTTTCATTCTTTGATTTTGTTTGTTGTTTTGTTGTATCATCTTATTTTGTAACCATGTTGATGATACTTCTTTGTTGTTCTGGTTGTATTGGACATGTTTGTCCCCTCTTGGACTGTACCTGACACTCATGAAATGAATAAAAGTTGAAGTATTTCTGCAAGTTTTAGCTCTTTGAAAGTTGTAAAACTGAAATTTTTTAATATTTATTACCATAAAAATTATAGCCAGCGTTATGTACACAAATGTTCCCATTTAGCTGACCTTACAAATCTATCCTGAGTTTATAGTAGAAATTGTTGTACAAAATAAACTTTGAAAATATAAAAAATATTTTGATCTTTGAACTAATTTTGAATTCATCAATTAACTTGTATTTACCGCTAAAAAAACATTGTCACCTTATTTCAAATTAATTTTGACCATATTCCTTAATTTAGTAACACCCAAAATAATCAATAGTGTAATTTCGATACGCTCAGGATTATCTTTCACTGTATGAAAAATCTATTGTAAACAAAGATGGCGGCTTACGAAGTAGCAAGAAGCTTCATGCAGAAAAAATTTCAATTTTCTTTTACTTTGGATTATTTGTTTTGCGTGAGATCATTGTCTCACGCCGTGAGAGCATGGGGACCTTCAGAATTGTGTGAGTTTTTGTCTCATGTTGTGAGATATCACATGTATGATCCAATCAGACAGGACAATATTAGAAATAAACCAATAGATCAATTTCGTCAATAAAGATCAATGTTGTCTATAAAGAACAATTACTTTAAACATATTTTATTGTCATAAACAAAGACAAATGGATGAGACACAAGTTTTCAATACTTATAAAGTCTTCTCCATTAAACTGATAACATTACACATGGACAATATGTAACAGACACAGTAAATTGTAATAAATATGAATGATGCATAACATAGAAATGACGAGATGGTTTGTTGTCGTATGTAGGGTTCGTTTGTTTATATTTTAAAGATTCGTATAATTAAACAAATCTCTGTGTATCTTTAATATAATTTTGAACATAAGTGAATAGCATAGAATTACAATCAAAGTCAGCAGAACTATTTCCATATAACATGTTTTCAATGGTTGGATCTACCCTTAGTGATCTTATGTTATTACATAATTGTGTTCTTTGTACATTATACAAGTTACAATATAAAAGAAAATGGTGCACTGACTCATTATCATCTCCGCAGTCACAGGGTGGTGAGTCAATTATACTACATTTGAACAGGTCACCTTTTAAACTACTACATTTTTGGCAAAATCTTGTATGAATTATATACAGTTTACGGTTACCAATTGTATAGTGTAATAGGGGCTTTCTGTTCAGCTGGTATTTGGTTTTAAGTGCAGATTTGAATTCAACATGAATAGAAGATTCCCTAATATGAATATCTAAACTGTTCCAGTTTTATTGTTGAAGGAAAATATGAATTATGGAATATATTATAGTCAAAATACTATGACATGTCAGGTATTTTCTACCTATTGCTCAATTAATTTCAAAAGTTGATAACAGCTGTTAAGAAAACTGCTTCAATCTGTTTTCTTTAAAGCTCTTAGTCAGAAAGAGCTGGACATTTAAATTGCAGCTATTTATGCATTACTCAGGTAAGTTTACTGGAGAGATTGCCCTAGACTATAATGAAAGTTAGAATTTTAAAGTTACCCGAGTCACACATGAGTAGCTGCAATTTAAATGTCCAAGCTATCACTGATGAAGAGCTTTAAAGAAAACAGATTGAAGCAGTTTTCTAAACAGCTGTTAGGCCATATAAAATTAGATTTACGGTTCTCAGGCCCGCGCACATCCGTTTTCACCCCGCCGCATTGCCGATTTTATCGGGTTTTCAATAAAATAAAAATCCTGAAATGCGGTGCCGTTTCCGTAAAAAAAATTATCCGGTCCGATCCGCTTCTTAATTTCCCGCCACTGCATTCGGAAAGATCGGACGTCTTTGCGTACTCTAATGATAACTTCCGAAAGAATACATAGTGCATACTTGTA
Source organism: Limnoperna fortunei (assembly GCA_944474755.1). NCBI lineage: Eukaryota > Metazoa > Mollusca > Bivalvia > Mytilida > Modiolidae > Limnoperna > Limnoperna fortunei. Next base: position 50,094,040 of record OX104122.1, read on the forward strand.
AGCGTTTGATAGTAAAGGAGGGTTACGGAATCGTTCGTGTTCACGACTATTGAGATAGCAGAGAAAAATAAACAAAAAAAATCGTTTGTCTTAAATGGCGGCGTTGCAAAACAAGTGCCTTATTAAACAGAGAATCGTTTACAGTTTTGTGTCAAAAAAGGAAGAGTTTAAAGCACAAAAACGGTACCATCTATAAAATTTGCAGAAAGAAGTTCTCGTGGACATGTCATGGGAAAACATTCCTTAAATAAGATCAGGTGCACAACTTTAATATGTGTGCAATCTTTTGGTGCAGTTTCAGGGATCTGGGTAGCGAGCTGGAGAAGTTGATTACACAAAATTGGTACCCTCATTGAAAAATTACGACGTTCCCAATCCTGGAAAAATGGGGAAAACACATATCCTATAATAGCAGGTGCACAACCAATACGTGTGCAATCTTTCTGTGATGTTTCAGGGATCTGGGTTTAAAGCTGTAGGATTTGATGTTCCCAAATATAGAAACATCTCATAAAACGATACCATAATAGCAGGTCGCAACTATAATAATCTGCTTCTGGAAAGTGTTAGGGATATAGGTTAAAAGCTGTAGGAAGTGTTGATTACACTAAATATGTACCCTTTCAGTGATACTTTAGATATTTTATGGCGAGTCCTGGACTCAGCATTTTTGAAAATGGCAAATCCCAAACAATTTTCATGAGTGCCACATATTGCAGTTCAGCTAAGTGGTTGCATACAACCAATTTCTTCGATGACAGACCCATAATCATGGCATTTTATAAAATCTACAATATGGCGACATATGTTTTATGCTGTTCTAGTGGTCAAGATTTTCATCAGTCTTCTGGGGTATGATTGAACTGCAATCATTACTTGAAACATTCTGATGTTTCCCCATTAAATAGAGACTCGTGTCTTGTCTGGCTCATCTTGTAAATGAATGTAAAAATAATGCAGATGCTGACATTCAAAACGAATTTTCCACCCAACAAATTATCATTGTTTTCTTTAGAAAATCTGACGAAACAGGTTAATTTCGATCACCATTTATATGACATGTTATGCATTGGAGACGAAATTGACACAACTGAAATTTGTAAACATCCGATAACTGTACTAGTTGCTGCAACATGTGCAAAGACATGTTCAATACGCATCTAGATGCATTGCGAAAATCCCTGCCCCCCCCCACTCAATTTCACTATACTATAACCCAGGTTGCATAAATAATTTAACAATTTAAAAGGGGTTTTTTATGTAATAACCTTTAAATACAAGTCATATACAAATATGAATGTTTAATATAGAAATTCTTTGCTGTATCGATTGAGATCTTTACCAGTTAAATTTTGTGCAAGATAACGAATAAAAAAATGCCTCCCTCGTTTGATTTTAGACCAATAAAATGATAAAAAAAAAGCCTCCCTCCCTCATCTATTTTTGAAAAGTTTGGCCTGAGAACCTTAAAATTAATTTTGTGTGGCCTTATCTGTATTAAGTATTGGTTCACCAATAGGTAGAAAATACCTGACAGGTCATTGTATTTTGACTGCAAGTCTAGCGGGTGGAAGTGAAATGTTACTAGAATTCCTAAGGTTGTAGTTATGTATTTGATTCACAGATTTTGGTAAAATATTAGTTATATATTCTGGTACATCCCCTTGAACAATATTGTAAAATAAAGACAGCTTTTTTCGTTCCCTTCTTACCAATAATTGTTCCCAGCCAGTTTCGTTATAGATTGATGCAATGCTAGCATTAAAAGACAATCCAGTAACTATGCGTCCTGCTTCAAGTCTATTAGAGTCCATTTTTGTACAGCTATCCCACACTTCACACGCATATTCAAAAATAGAACGAATGAATATTAGGTATATTTTCTCTAAAAAAAGTTCTAGATAGCTTAAATTTGAGCTTTCTTAGTACTGCAATTTGTTTTGAAGTTTTTTCAACGATATTATCTACATGTGATGTCAATTTACAATCTGAACTTAGTATTACCCCAAGATGCTTATGACAGTGCACTGTATCAACAGTTATATTATCAAACTTAAAGACAGTTCACCGTGCAAATTTCTAGTACTGAAAAACATTATGTCTGTTTTATTAGAATTGAGCTTTACTAGCCACAGTTTTGACCAATTCGAAATATTTTCTAGGTCTATGTTAACCATCTGCTGAATACTATTTAAATCCCATGATCCCTCTCCAATTGAAGTATCATCAGCAAATAATCTCCATAGACCAAGCATATCGTCAGCAATATCGTTTATAAAGATTAGAAACAATAGAGGACCCAGGATCGACCCTTGGGGAACACCCGCCTTAAGTTTGCTTAAGGTAGACATAGAGTCCTTTTATACCACTCTCTGTTCTCTGTTAGTTAAATAACTTTCTATCCAATGCAAGATATTCTATTTAATTCCATTTCGTTCTAATTTAAGTAATAATCCCCTTATCAACACCCTGTCAAACGCCTTGCTGACGTCCCAGAAAATTAAACAAATCAGTTAACGATTGTCAAGTGCAAGAACAATGTCATGAACAAGTTTAATAAGTTGGTGCGTTGATGAATGTCCTGGGAGAAAACCAGACTGAAACTTATATAGTAAGTCATATATCTTTAGGAAGTTGAAAATGCATTTGTAAATAACTTTTTCCAAAATTTTACTTATAGTACAGAACAAAGCAACTAGGCGATAGTTAGATAATATCGATCTGTCACCATCCTTGAATATTGGTATAACGTTTGCCAGCTTCCAAGATGTTGGGAATTTATGTTCACTTAAGGATTTATTGAAAAATAAACAGTGGGCCTTAAATCTTATGTTTTACCTCTTTAAGCATTCTATTACTAATAAGATCCTGTCCTACAGCCTGGTTCGGATCTAGTAGCGAAATAGTGTCAATGATATCTTCATGGGTGAAAGTGAAATTTTGTGAAAATCCTGACAATTTTGGCCTAGGCCCCGAAATGGGTCCAGGGCAAAGTCCTGGTAAGGGTCCATGGGGCCAAGCCCCTTGAAAAATATGGTATTTGAGGATTTTGGAGTACTTCAGGCCACTACTCTGCGGCCTCAGCTCCACAATCAACGTGTTTATAAACTGCATGCCGGCATGTCGTAATAAGATTGAATTACCTCCATTTAACAATGTCGTAAATTTTACAAAACGAATTTATAACTACGACCCACGATCACGTCTTTTGAGAAAAAAATATTAATCCACGACTAAATCAGTCATTGAAATTGATATTTCCAATAGATATATCAATTTTTCTATTTCACAAGACTAATTTTAAGACCCTCCCCCCCCTAAAATTTTCTCAACAGATTTGCATAAATCACAAAACGGCCCAGGAGCAACCCCAAAAAAACGAAAAATCAGGAAAACTTTCACCCATGTATCTTCTACATTTACAATGATGTCAGTCAAAGAACAATTAAACATTAAACATTTTTTCTAATTAGGAATCTGTTTTGTGGAGCAGAAAATTGAACTTACTTGCATCTTTAAATCCTGTAAACCATTCACATGGTTTCCTTACAAGTTTTGTACCATGTAAAATCCTCTGTGATAACAAACATTTTGCAACAGTCTCAAAACAAACACTTATGTTCAGGTCTACCAGGTAACTGTTACTACTTTTCAAATCGAATACTATGTAACTGAAAATGAGTATTAAAATGTTCGACACTTATTTGCATTTAAACATTGTCTAATAAAATACAGTCAAAACATATTCTATAGTTTGATAAAAGTTTTCTGCATTGTTTGTGGCATAGTATTATTCTAAAATATCAAAACTGAGTGTAAAAAATAAAAAACAAAATCCACTGATTAAAGAACATTACTGAACTCACTATTTTTCAGAAAAAAAGGAAAAAACCTTGGCAAATAATGACATGCAATTTCAGCTTTAATGAATTCTTCTACCAATATTAGATTTAAGTTGTAATACATCTTTTAAGATAATGTGGTAATTTGATCTTCAAAAAGTGATCCAGTGTATTCACAATGTACTTACTCGATACGAAGCACATTTTTCATGTAAAATCTTTGGTGTGTTCCTGAAACAATGATTTTAGAATGAGGCTATAGAAAATATTTTTAAAAAACTTACTGCAATGTAAATGCAATAACACTGATGATACTGCTCAAGTAGTGGTTTGGTTGTTTCGGACGCATAAATTAATCAGTTAATTACACACTGTTTAAGGTATCCGACCCAAAATGAAGTTTCCGTTTAATATAATTTTTCAACCAGAAAAACAGCTTGATTAAATCAATGTATTGCTAATTAATGATACAAATTAAATTTATTGTTTTACTTTCAGTCAATGTTAACAGTTTTGGGTAAGAAATGTTATTTACTCAAATAGTATTTCCGATGATTGCCGAACATTACCAAGATCTGCTCCATTGAAAAACAATGGACATCCTGGACACCAAAGATGATCACGTGGTCAATTGTGATGCGGATACCTTAAGAACTGCTTTGCATGTCAACTATTTTAGTTCAACCTAATAAGCTTAACCAACAGAATGCTTACCAAATTCAAAATCATACAATGACAATATAGATATGAAATTATCTATTCCCAGAGTCAGTGTTTCGTCACAAGAGTTCAGTTTGAAGACAAAGTGTACAGAATGCTGTATAATGCTGACATCAACACAACAATCGACTCCCGTACATGCTGGCAGCAGTGTACAACTGAAGTTGTCAGGAAGCATTTCTGTCATGGTGGTTACTGGACATTCTGAATGAAATTTTATATAGTAAGCAAAAGTGTAAAACATGACAATCACATGAGAATCACCTTGTGTAGATAATTATTAAACTTGTATTCAGTCAACAGTCTTAAAATTGATTAAACATCATAAAAGAAAATTACAACAAATATGTAAAAAAGAACCAATGATACTTGTATTTGAAAGCAACTATATAAAACTGCAATATATCAGTTAAAATTCAATTTATGTGCATTAACTTAAACAGGCTGATATAAATTCAATATAGATATTTTGTACTATTACATACAAAATATTCATAAGTCATAGTGAAGAATATCTTGTACTAAAATGTTTCATTTATGTTTGTTTAAATAAGGGTAATTTTACTATTATATTACATTTTTGTAACCAGAACTGTAAAATAAACTAGGTATCCATCTCTGTGAATCCAGCTGTAAATTGGTTGTGTGTAGAAAATTGTAAGAACTGATTGAAGTTAGTATTAGTCATAACATAATTATGTTTTGTGGATACTAAGTTAAAGCATGGACATGAGTATAACATTTAGACAGCAATAATGTGACCTTGAGGTGAAAGTTCAAGGTCAATGGTCATCAACCATGGTGTGTGACATGTCACCTTGAAATGATCCTATCACATGACAAAATAACAAAGTTATAGCCTGGACATGATTTGTTACAGACGGATGGAAGGATGGAAGACACAACGACAACTGTAGGGCATACGCTACTTTTCATTGCAGTGCACTAGTAATTGTTTAATATTTATCCCCTATGATATAAACAAATAACAGTGAATTACTAAAGAAAATTACATTCACAGCAAACAAATATGATTTAAATGATTTCTTAAAAGTCACGAGCAAGTTACCATTTTTCCATCCATTAACTTGTGGTAAGTATGAAGTGCTGTTTCTGTTACATGAGGGTGACTGTAAGAATTTGGTGATTCCCAGTTCTTCAGTAAGCAACTTTATGGAAAATTCTGGAAGACTGTTCATGTCAAGGTTCATACTCTTCATCCAGGACTCCAGAGAAAAGTCTTAATACATAGAATAAATAGAAACAAAGTATTATTTAATTATGTCCCCTCAAATGTATGTTCTACATAACATGATTGTTAATAGATGTATGATATTATAATAATCTCAGTCATACTTCAGCTGTCTCTGTTCTAAAATTTACATCTATAATATATTATTGAAGGAAAGCACCCCCCCTTTAGCTCCAGATAAGCTGCGTAAATTTTCATAAAACCCAATTATTTTTATCAATTTTTAGAAACATGCTTAATTCACTCACTGAGTGCATAAAATTGTTCAGTGATTGCGTTAATTCATTCAATTAAATACACAAAGTTGCATAATTATGATTTCCATTACTTCGCAACGTAACAACCAAGGTATTCCGAATGTTATGTTATATTTCATGCAGCATACGGTGCTCCAGGCATGGAGATTTATTTCACAAGAAAAGATGCATGTTCCTGTGGAATATACTTTTCTTCCAAATTTAATTTATGGTTAGAACCTGTCTAGTCTTTTGTTGTGGCACCATGAATAGATGTGGAAGAAACAACAAAAAGTTATCTACATGTATAAAACCATAGTGAAATACATTTTTGTCAGCATAAAAAACCAAATTCAACAAGTGTGGAATGTGAGCATGCTCACAAGGGGATACCCCTGCATTGCTTCAAGTACAATTATCTCCCCTGAATAAAATACGACAGCGACAGAAATTCTTCATGCACATCTACATATGATGTACTTCCTTCATGTAAAGTTTCATCAAAATCTGTCAAACGGTTTAGGAGGAGTTGCACTTACGAGGTCACGCAACTGAATACTATATTTGAAAAGTCTAAGTCCAATTATCTCCCCATAATAATAACCGACAGCGACCAAAATTCTTCATGCACATCTACATATGATGTACTCCCTTCTGTAAAGTTTCATCAAAATCTGACAGGTGGTTTAGGAGGAGAAGCGCTTACAAGGGATGTGGACAGACTGACTGACAGACAGACAGACAGGGAGATTCCTATATACCCCCCCCCCCCAACAAGTTTGCGGGGGGTTTAATAAATTTTAGATGGGTGGAAAACCCATTTAACTTAATTTCGAGTGGGTTAAAAAAAAAGATAAAAGTGATATATAAAAAAATACCCAATGAAATAACATCAGATATGTGAAAAAACCCAATGAAGAAAATCTTACATGAAGCTCTGCCTCCCCCTCCACCCCCCCCCCCCCCAAAAAAAAAAAACAAAAAAAAAACAAAACAAAAAAAACAAGAATGAAAATTGCTTACATTTCAAATCTTCTGTATAGCTCATTATACATGTTCATTTAAAAAATTTGTTTTTAGTTTGATCTGTGTATCAAGAATTTTCTTTTAATTCTGCTAATACAGGATTTAGCAATCCAAAACCCTAAAAATTTAAACTTTGAAAAAATTTGCATGAAAATTATGGATAGGTTGTTTCTTCTACATTTTAGTCAATGGAAAATAAACAAACAAAATTAAAAACACAAAGTGATCTGAATCACTAGTTTGTATATACACATAATTTGCAAAATAGCACAACTACATATATAGTGTTACTAGTCATATGATTGAGAAAACTTGTGCACATACATCTATGTAACTCGTGCAATCAACAGACCCCAGGTCAAATCTGAGCTGTAAACTAAAGAAAAACCAACTATTAGAATTTTTTTTATTGACATCATCCAGTGTGAAACCTGACAGGCCATGGGATAAAGTTTCCTTAACTGACCTTTCATAAATCTTCCACACCAAGTTTCTCAGGAAAAGGTAATAGATGTATGGACAACCAAAGAAGAGTGATGGCAGCTGCTCAGTCATGTGATCAAAATAAATGCAAACCTGTTATTTGAAATCCTCCATCCCAGTTACATGTCGATTTAGGTAGCCTCAATTTATCTGCCACCCTTCTGTTTATCCTACACTTTGGTTCCACAGATTCCAAACATATACTTATATTTACAGTTAATATGAACTCCTGTGAAGTGGGTAGATCATCAAGAATATAACTGAAAAGTTAAAACACTTTTGTATAAAAAACAGTTTGACATAAATAAATAAGATTCCTTATCATTAGATATATTAGATATCACTTATGAAATATATCTTTGATAAGGTCAAATATAGTAAACATGAGGACATTTCTAAACTAACAATAATGGGCTTATAGACATTTCAGTTATGTTTTTAAATGAAAATGTTAACAAATACAAACTGTTTATAATAGTTAACTAGAGGCTCTTAAGAGCCTGTATGGCTCACTTGACTTACAAAAAAACTTTTTAAGACAAGACTTTTCTTGCAAATTTTGATATTAAATGCTAAAGAGTTTATGTGAAGATGCTGTTTCTATGAATGTTGCCATGTTGAATTTACAATCAGCAGTAGGAGTGTTTCTGAGAAGAAGCAGTTTTTATGCTTTTTCATAGGTTAGTATGTTAAGTGATGTTCCATAGTGGCAGCAATCTTGTATTTTGGATCGAAACAAAAAACTCAAAATTGGTAGAGGACCATACAATATCACATATCCTAAAATCTGCCAAGCTGTTTGTGAGAAAAGGAATTTTAAAATCTCAGTCAGTCAAAACGCATTTGCAGCTCTGGCAGCCATGTTGAATTTCCTATCGGCTCAAAACATACTTAAAATAATAAGATTACTATCTAAGATTCACTTCTGCATTATTTGGTTAAATTGTGTGGAACTGAGTTTCAGAGAAGAAGCTGTTTGTATGGTTTTCCCATAGGGTCCTATGTTAAGCTGTGTTCCACTGTGGTGGCCATCTTGGAATTTGGAACACCACAAAAAACTCAAATTTTGTAGATGACCATCTAAGGAACATTTGTGCAATATTTTAAATCAATCTGCTAAGCAGTTTGTAAAAAGAAGATTTTTGAAATTTCAGCCAATCAGAATCCATTAGTTGCCCTGGAAGCCATGTTCAATTTGCAATTGGCTCAAAAACTCAAAATAATAAGATAAAAATCCATTAATCATTTCTTCATAATTTGGCTTCACAGTTTCAGAGAAGAAGCTGTTTGTATGTTTTTCCTATGATAAACTATGTCCTGTGATGGCAGCCATCTTGGATTTTGGATCGGAACGAAAAACTCAAACCTTGTAGAGGACCACATAAGGTACATTTCTGCTATATTTTCAATCAATCTGCCAAGCAGTTTATGAGAAGAAGATTTTTGAATTTCACCCAATCAGAATGCATTAATAGCCCTGGCAGCCATGTGTCATATTTGATCAGCACCAAAAACTCAAACTTTGTTAAGAACCACTCAATAAGCATTCCTGCCAAGTTTGGTTCCAATTGGCCAAGTGGTTGTGGAGAAGAAGATTAAAATGTAAAAAGTTTACAGCCGACGACAATGAAGACGACGACGGACGCAAAGTGATGAGAATAGCTCACACTGACCCTTTGGGTCAGGTGAGCTAAAAACGAATACAATGTATTTTCATCAATAATGTGATGAAAACCCCCATTTTAACTAAAATTAATGACCACAGACTCAGGGCTAGACAATAACGTTTGTCCAATTGCCCAGGACAAGTGGAAATGTCCGTTGCACAAGTAAAACTCAGTACTCACTTGTCCATCAGGACAAGTTAAAAAAATAAGCCTTTAATGAAGTATCATAAAGAAATTAAGTATCTTTTCTCGAAAATGCGAGTTTGGTCAATAATTTTTCGTAATTTATTATCCATTACATTTTTTTCATTGTTGATAACATGTCAACAAATTTATGCAAATTACTTAGCACTGATTCGAACTACGTATGCATAGCCCTAACTACAAGCTGCGATGGAACCAGTAATATACAAATTATTCGTGATCAAGAAAACCCTTGAAGGAACTGAGCTTGCCGAAAATAGTTGTAAAACTAATTTGACATCGAAACATCAACACACACATGGATCTGATGAAATTCGGTTTCACGACATGCAAGAAAAAAATTGTAACGTTAGCTAAGCATAATATGTATTGTTTTTAACCAAATCACTGAAACATACAAATTTTGGATGTTCTGGGTCAAATTTTTCGGACAAGTGATGTTTTCATACAGACAAGTAAATTTTGAAAGTTACTTGTCCGAAGGGACAAGTTTACAAAAAAGTTATTGTAGAGCCCTGTCAGAAGAGCATTTTCAAAGAGGGCAAAATGACTTTTGGATATTATGTCTGATTACAGTAAAGGCATTTTTGCATTAATTGGGACATAAAACACACTTGAGAGGGATCCAGGAAAAAAAGGTAAAAGACTGAAGTACTGATATTTACACATGCATATTATTATTGCCAATACATTATTTGTAACATTACCTAATAATTTAATTTTATTTGCATGACAAAATTTATTAGTTGTAGGAAATCCAGGAACTGTAGAACCTTGTATGGTATGGCAAAATGACCATTCCTTGACAATAAAAGCTCTATTTTCACTGGGATTGCTAACATGATTACTCAATGTAATGTTAAATTCAAAACTCGATGTTTATAAATTTCATTAATAAATTTCATGTTTTTTCGGAAGTAAACAGGAATGATCTTAATTTGAGAACATACAATATAATATCCTATGGTTTGGGTAATTTTACTCCCTACAAAAGCTTTACATTTGAATTGCAGCTACTCATGTGTGACTCAGGGAAATTAAAAATTCCAACTTGGAAGATTGTCATAGGGCATAAAGCATGCAAATCAAGCAAGAAGTTTCATTTTACCTATGTCATACACAAGTTGTTGCAATTCAATTGTCCAAGCTATTACTGATGAAGAGCTTTAAAGTAAACAAATAAAAACACTTTTCTAAACAGCTGTTTCATGTAATGTCGAGTTGGTTGACTCAATGCTAATACTTTCTTTAATCTGCATACTGTTAAATAAACTATATTGTGTATGTCTTTCAAATTCTGCAATTGTATTTTACCTTATTGGGTTAACATAAGTTTTATCATTGTGTGGTGGATTTTTTTTCATTTTCAACATATTTCTAGTGAAAAACTCATCCAACACTAGAAGTCATCCCACAAATTGCATTTCAGTGAAACTGTTTTTTATTTTGTCAAATTTCCTCAAAAAATAACATTCAATGTAGTCTTATTCCTGTATTGACTAATTTTTAAATACATAAAATGACAGCCCAGCAAGGCTACAATAATAAATAAAATTCCTATCTTTCTCCTTTTACAACTGATGCTAAAAGTATGGAATTTGACAGAAACAGCAGAGGTGTTTACCCCTTTGCTGTACTCCCAGTAATCCTAATTATTTTTTTCAGTAATTTTGAAAATTTATCCGTAATCTGAAACTTACAATAAAATGTCAGAACTTAGAACAATATTAAAGAGTTTCTGGACAGTCTTTTACTATAAAACATCTTTCTGATGCACATTTTATTGATCTAACATTAATAAAAACAAGTTTATTCAATATTGTAATACCTTTACAATGTCACAAAATCACAACCAAAAAGCATTTGAAAGTTAATTGTAATTATGCGGAAATGTGTAATTTCGGGGTGCATTTCCGTGATGCGTATTTTTAGAGCCAAATTCGGAATGATTCTAGAAAATCCGTAATGGTAAACACCTCTGAAACAGTATTTATTTATAGATTTATAGAGAAATTGATAAAGATAGAAAACACAATCTAATCTTAACTTTAAGTAAAGAAGACATTTAAAGGCATTTGTTCTTAAAACTATTATATTTACTCACTCAATTCTGAAAAGTCCTTTCACATCAAACTGTTTGTATGTTCCTGTAATGGTATCAAACACAAATAAATCAAATACATACATAATGGAATAAGATATAGTTCTCTGAAGAACTCTTTAAAAAAATTACTTGAATATTAAATTTTGTAATTATCACGGGAACTTGAAAGGCCCGAAAAAGGTCTCGGAAACTCAGCCCTTTTTCCCTGAATCTCTTGAATAAATACATAGGTAAGTTAAAACAACAATCAACTTAACGATGCTGTCATTTAGGATATAAAATAAACCAGGGGCTCTTAAGAGCCTGTATTGCTCACCTGATTTTATAGGCAATAAAGATGGCATTTCCCTGAAGTTAAACTTAAGGTCCTATTATTTTCAACAAATTTTAAAGAGGACTATTCAAACAATATTGCTAAGTTTTGTGTCCTTTGGTTAACTAGTTTAGGAGAAGAAGATTTTTTTTTTTTTAATTTTCCCATAGGGACCTATGTTAAACTAAGTCATGCGGTGGTGGCCGTTTTGATTTTCTAATTGGCATAAAAACAATAAACGTTATAGAGGACTATCCGAGCATCAGTGGTAGTAAGTTTTGTTTCGATTGGTTAACTGGTTTTAGAAAAGAAGCCTTTTTTAAAAACTTTTTTTCCGATAGGGTCCAATATTAAACTAAGTCTTGGGGTGGCAGCCATTTTGAATTTCCAATTGGCATAAAAAACATAAACTTTGAAGAAGATCATCCAAACAATATTGCTAGTACGTTTTGTTTCCATAGATTAACTGCTTTCAGAGAAGAAGCCTTTTAAAACTTTTTCCCATAGGGTCCAATGTTAAACGTAAACAGTATGCAGACCCCGACGGTGATGACGACAACGATGAACACAAAGTGATGACAATAGCTCACCTGACCCTGTGGGTCAGGTGAGCTAAAAACTAAAAAACTACGTAAGATTAAACGTCAATTATCTTAATCATTAAACTATTTTACCTTTAATCAAATCGCTGTATATCATAAAGCACGATCTATAATTTAAAAAAAATTAAATACTTTCTCATTTATTTTGACATCTTAGTTTTAATTAATTTAAACTAGCTGAAATCTTTATTCTACAATTAATAGGTGATAATCTTTATCTGTACTTACCATAAGCATAGTTAATCAATGAAATACCATGAGAAAATTTCTCTATACCAAACTTTAACAGGAAATTACAGGAATCAATCTCAACAGAGAAAACAAACGACCTTCCCAAAGATACTGACTCTACACAGCATCTTATTCCTAAGCAAGAACTTAATACAATGCATGATGTTTCTGTACCAGACAGGAAGGGAAGTGACATTCTGTGTGGACATTCTACAACAGAAATACAAGAACTTAATACAATGCATGATGTTTCTGTAACAGACAGGAATGGTAGCAACATTCTGTGTGGACATTCTACAACAGAAATACAAGAACTTAATACAATGCATGATGTTTCTGTAACAGACACGAATGGTAGCAACATTCTGTGTGGACATTCTACAACAGAAATACAAGAACTTAATACAATGCATGATGTTTCTGTAACAGACAGGAACGGTAGCAACATTCTGTGTGGACATTCTACAACAGAAATACAAGAACTTAGGACAATGCATGATGTTTCTGTACTGGACATGAACGGTAGTGACATACATTCTACAACAGAAATAAAGAACTTAAGACAGTACATGATGTTTCTGTACCAGACATTAAGGGAAATTTTGTATTAACATTCTATAATAGAATATTAATCAAACAACCTTCTCAAAGATGAACTTTTCTAAGTAGAACAATTAAAGACCTGCAGTCGATTTCACAAAAATTCGTAAGTGTTGGAAGATCAAAGTGAAATCCATTGTAACGTCAGCACTTATGATAGATTTTACACTTGCGCTTTTTGTGAAATAGACTCCAGAGGTCCTATGAGCCTGTTGGAAAAATATAAAAATTGCATAATATTTATTAACAAGAAAATGTGTCTTGGCAACACTGATGTCCCACACATAATTGGTAATCAAACCCCCCTTTTCTAAGTTCACTCAAGAGTGAAAATTGGCTGCAGCCCTACAGATATTTGACAGTTAAATTTCATAATGCTGTTACTGTGTACAAAGTTTTATTTATTGTGAAGTCATCTTCATTAAAAAAAAAAAACCAAAAGCTTCGACGCAAAAAACCTAAATTTCAACCAACTTTTGTTGGTGGAATATAAAAAGTAAGTTTGATCTCATCTCGACTTTTTTCTGTAAAATTATACAGCCAACATTTTCATGTACAGTGTGTTTTTAAACTACTCTTACTCATTAATCTGATCTTTTCTAAAAACAAAGCATCAATCAGATAACTGTTGAGAATTTTGTTATCCAGGAAAAAAGACCATCTAAGATGGAGATGTCATCAAATTTTTTTGAAATGGAAAACTGCAAGATAATTCATACCATGTCTGGTTTAAAATGCCCCAATGGTAACTGGTATTTTTTTCAAACCAAATATTTTCATCCTAATATTCATGGTTACAGAGGAACTGCTCTAATTCAAAAACAGTTAACATAGTCACTGGACCATAAAATTGAGGTCAACGTCAGGTGACACCTACCAGACAGTCATGTACTATTCATCAGCAACCTATAAACCAAATATTGTCATACTACCATTCATGGTTAGAGAGGAACTGCCCTAATCCATAAAATTAAACCGCGCTAGATGGTGAAATTGAGGTCAAGGTCAGGTGACAAGTGACTGACTGGCATGTACTCACTATTAGCTACCAATGGACCAAATTTAAAGGACCTTAGGGCTTATTGAACAAAACTGAGGATTTTTTGTTTGTTTGTTCCAAGAAAAGTGTGAGCACTAAACACGTTTTTACCTGTAATATCTGATAGGACATATTATCAATAAACTTTCTTAATATTATGTCTTGTACCATACTTGAAGAGTTCCGAGTGCTTGATCCACAGAGCTGCCCAGCTCCTCTCATTGTAGGGTTGTCAGGTCATAATATGGAAAGCCTGACTTCAGACTTTTGTGGGTAACATGTTTGGATTCATTTTTTAGATTTTAAAAAGAGATTTGGCATATTGCAGCCACTACAAAAGGCTGAATAATCCAACTGTACGCAATACTCCATTTATTTACCATAAACTTATTGTTCTAATTGAATAAAGCTGAAACATTGCTCACTATATTAAGCAAACATTCAATCAATGTGAATTTTTTAAGTATATGCCTTTTGGTACCTTTCATCCAGCCATCACTGCTTGGTCCCCAGGGATACATCGACCTATCACAGGAATTGTCATTTAGAAATGCAGACACTTCTAACATTTCCATTATCTGGTAGAACTTATATGTTGGTACAGGAACAACTGACAACCAGTCATTTAAAGAAAATCCTGCAAGTAATAATACTACATGTAAAATTAAAATCACCAACAAGTGTGAACAATTTTAATTTCTTACTAGTATTTATTAACATGTACATAACAGATGTTAATTCTTTAGCAGTATAGATGTTATTGTCAGGTTTTCTAGTACTTAAATGTGTTCCAGAATTGTAGAGACATTTGAATGTATTTATGAATTAACTTACCAAGAGAAAATGTTGAAGATAATTCCTAAAATTATACGAAACTTACCTTGGTTAAGTTGAAGTGTAATTGGGATTCTATGTAGTCATAGAATCACTGGAGGGCTAAAATGAGATAGTGCTACACATGAACAACCTTCAGCTTTCAAAACTAAATTTTCCATTGTGGAAAAAAACAACGTAATAGCTACATGTATCAATAAATACTATTTATTGTAGATGGGTGGGAGGGAGGCATTTTAGCCCTCCAGTGATTCTATGACTACATAGAATCCCAATTACACTTCAACTTAACCAAGGTAAGTTTCGTATAATTTTAGGAATTCTATTACGTCATTATCACTTCCGTTCTAAAATGAGACTTCAAAGCCTCACACAATGAAAAATTTTTCTAATTAAGAGAACAGTAAAAGTTTCCAAGATTACTTTTTCTTGAAAATACCATGGACACACATGTCTTCTGTCACTATTTCTTTCTTGTAGAATTTAGCAAAAGTTTTACTGTTGCTCCATCCTGCCTTGTCTAAAATCTTTCCCAAAGGAACAGAATTGGCTTTTGCTTTAGAAGTAACTGCAGCTCTTATGCTGTGAGCTCCAAACTAAGAAATATTAATTCCTGATCTGAGTAAGACTACTTTAATCCACCTAGCAATTGTGTCTTTTGTAACCTCTTTATATGGCTTCACATAACTTAATAACAGTTTCGATTTTGTGCCTCTGAATAAATGTGAACGTTTTAAATACTCTTTAAGAACAGTATAAATACATAACCGTCTATCTGGCGGATATGCCCTCATATGTACAAATGCGCCTCTAAACCCTGGACGATTTTGTTTAATCAAACCGGGATATTGAAAAATAAACTGAACTGTTTTTATATACACTATTTACATCTAGTAAATGACTCGATTGAGTTCTGGCTGCTCCAGTAAGCGCTATTAACATAGTGAATTTTAATGTCAAGTCTTTTAAACTTAAACTACGAACTAGAGACATACCTCTTAATGTCTTCAAGACCTTCTCTACATCCCAAACTTCTGTGTAACGTAGCATTGAAGGTCTTAGATTAAAAACACCACGCATAAATCTAATAACTAAAGGATTTCTCCCAATCAAAGTTCCATCTACTTTAATATTCAATGCTGACAAAGCTCCTTTAGCTGTATTAAGTGAACTATAGCCTAAACCTTCTTTAAAAAAAAAAGTTAAATAATCTAAAATTTGTTTCAAAGATGGTTGAACCGGATCAATCTCTCTTTGGTCACAATACTGTAGCCATCTCTTAATGCTCGAGCTGTATTGCTTTTTAGTTCCATATACCACGAGGTCTACCTCTTCCACCTCTGCTATATCCACCTCTATAAGTACCTCTATAAGTACAACCTCTACCACTTCTAATACGACCCCCTAATTTGTTGCATGTTTCAATCTCTTTTGCCTCTTTGGAAACATTGTCACCAAATAAAAAGTTAGTAAATGGCAAAGCATGGGCCCACAGGTTTAACATAATCTAAACTTAGATCAGGTTTAATCAAGTCTCTACGTATCATATTAATCTGATGGTTCCCCTGCCCCAACAGAGCCAAAACATCGTTACAAGAATCAATAAATTCACCTATATCTTTATCTTTACTCTGTGACTCTTTCTTAGCCATACTATCTACTACTTTAGCCAAAATAATTGCTGCTTTAATTAATGATTTCTCACAATTTTGCAATTTCTTATCATTAAACTGTGTGGATGGTGACATAAGGTTCCATACAAGATGGTTTGTCTTAACCAAAGCCAGGCCTTAACAGTTTTCAGGTCTAACAGTAGATTCATGTTTGACAAGGTCTAAATATTGTTCATCATCCATGCCATTACGGAATAAATCGGTAATGTTTTCAGCCAAAGTTTCATCTATTTTCTTTGAAAAAACCTCTTTAATCTTAAATCTCTTTGACATGGAGGAAAACCTACTCTGACCATTTGCATTACCTCCATCATTATCATCTGCCTTTCTCTTATTAGAGGTGATTCAAATTCATCCTTATCATATTCTTGTTCATCATACTCCTCTCCTTCATTGTAAAAATCATTTTCAATGTCATTTATTTTATTAGTTAGAGTGTCAATTCTACTATTTTGTTCCACCTGAGTATTTTGTACATGAGTTAACATATTCAAAATTTGGTCATTCTGACTGCTATCTCTTCTAGTGGAAGGTTTATCTTTATTAAGAGGGGAGTTTGAACCCTGTGAAGATTTTATCCTGGATGTATGAGTCTTAACAGAGGACTTCGTACTTTGCAGTTTTTACAGACTCTCGTCTTTGTCTGTTTTACCAACAACCTCGTTGTCTTATAGCAAAAAATCTAACGATTCATCATCTTTTTGCTTATCACTTGGTCTTTTTACTGATACCATTTTCTCTGCCATGATTTCTCGTGCAAAATAACGATTTACGGCAGTTATATCAAATTTATGACATATGTTGTAAAATTGTCGTAAAATGTACACAAAAAATGTACACGTAATTTATTTTTAATTATATCAATATTAAAGCCAACCTCGTTGACTATTAAATAAAGATTGTCAAATAGATTAACAAAATGGCTGCTAATAAAAGGTTGTAAAATACAACAAGTTCGAACCACGTCCGAACAGTTTGAAAGATGCAAGCACACTGAAGGTTGTACATGTGTAGCACTATCTCATCTTAGAACGGAAGTGATAATGACGTAATAGAATCCCCAGATACTGCATAATCAAGAGCCAGCCTTAACTCATTTAATATCAAGCTGGTCATGTTATGACGCTCAAGATATGTGCATCTAGGCTTCGTACTGGACTTTTTCTACCTCTAGGTTGTAAATATTGCTATTTTGCTATTTTTAAATTTTTTGCAGCCCCAAAAAGACAGAATCTGGGGCCTTGAAAAAGTTTGAGATTTGCAAACATAATGTATGCCCCTAAAACCAAATGTTTATTCTGTATATTCACTTGTATTTTTAATAAAAATCAATAAAAGATGGTTTATTTTTAAATCCGAAGTTCCTCTCAACCCTATGACAGTTTATTTAACCCTACAGTCAGTCATTTTTCTATTTCTCCCAATCAAGTGTTGTTCACTATCAACCAATCAGAATCTTCGACAGAACTCTCTTTTTTTCAGTCAATAGAAAATGAAAGCGAAAATTGAGAAATATTTGCACCATAGTCAGAAACTTTCTCTAGCTTGGTATTTATCAATCAAGTGAAGTTAATTCCAAAGTCGACCAAAGATGATTAATACATAACATGGACAAATGTATTCAATATATATAACATAAAGAGCCATTTTAAATCAAGCTTAAATTGCCACTTTAGTTTAAGTTAAATCTGACAAAATGCAGCTAAGAAATAGAACTGACAAATCCAGACTACAGATGGACTAACAGTAAGACTTTCTGGAAATGTGGAAAAAAATCCTTGAACAATGCCATAATAGCAGGTGAACAACTTCAATACATGTACATACAATGTTTCTGTGAAGTTTCAGAGATCTGGGTTGAACACTGTAGGAGGACTTGATTACACAAAATAGATGCCATATTTTCTTTTCTGCACCAGTACAACCACCAGCCTGCCTGACTTTACTATATTATAACCTGGGCTTTGTGCAAACCAACCAAAAATTTAATTCTGTTGTGTAAAAAAACCAGTCTCAAAAAAAACCCCAATTAAGTGTTTAGGTAAGCCATATGCTCAGAGAAAATGATTAAATAATGAACCTGAAACTGCCAAGTTGTCATGAAATAAACACTGCTTCTTTGGTAGTAGATTGTTTTGAACAACAACAATATGGGTATCACATGTTCCATTGGATTCAAAACAGACAGACACGTTCATGTTTAGCAGCAGGAACCCCTCATCTTGTAGATCTTTTAAAGATAGTCTGGAATTAAAACATAGGTATTTACATCAATGTCATTTATGGTGTTCTTGTTCACATTTTTGCATGTCAAGCACCAATTCAATTAATCACATGCTGAAAATTGGCCATTGTTCACCAAGATATTTCAGATGAATAAAACTACTATTTGACCTCTTCAATGTTCAAGTTCTGTAATTATCCATGAGAAAAGACAATTTAATGACTTGACATTGCAGTAAAGTATAGCAAAAAATCTAAATTTTTAAGAACAAATACAATCTGTAACTACACTACCTTCATTAACTAGAGGCTCCCAGGAGCCTGTAATTGCTCACCTGGAATCCAAATGACTTAAACTATATTAAATTTTTTAAATTAACAGTTTCAGTCTAGTTGTTGCAGCTTTTAAGTTACTGTGCAAAAACTAAACATTTCTTCAAAAAATTTGTTAAATACAATAACTCCTATAAGGTGTCATAGACAATTTCTGAAAATTAAATGGTTTTTAGGCATTGTCCTTTAGGGTACTTTAGAAATTTACAGTTTTACTCTACTAATAGGTGTGTTATAGACTAATTTATAATTAAAAAACTGTTCATTTGTCCAAATTCATAATGAAAGGGAAATAACTCCTATAAAGAGTCATCTTGCAATTTTGGACTAAGCAATCATTTGTAGGGCTTCTATTGCTGATCATTTGTGCAATTTACAGTTTTAATCTAGCTACTATAGTTTTCAAGTTACAGGACAAAAATGAAAAATCCCATAACAAAATTGTCATTTAAGGACAATAACCCTTATAAGGAGTCATCTGACAATTTTGCTGATCATTTTTGAAATTTATTATTTCACTCTAGCTGTTATGGTTTTTAAGTTACAGGACAAAAACAGAAAATTTCATAAAAAATTGCAATTTAAGGGCAATAACTCCTATAAGGAGTCATCTGACAATTTCAGACTTGATAGTAATTTGTAGGGCTTGTATTGCTGATCATTTTTGCTATTAACAGTTTCACTCTAGCTGTTACAGTTTTTAAGTTATAGGACAAAAACGGAAAATTTCATAAAAAATTGTCATTTATGGGCAATAACTTATTTAAGGAGTTGTCTGACAATTTCAGACCAATCAAGTGAATTGTAGGGTCTTTATTGCTGATCATTTGTGCAATTTACAGTTTCAATCTAGCTGCTATAGTTTTCAAGTTACAAGACAAAAATGGAAAATTTCATAAAAAATTGAAGAATGTGTCCATGGGACACGGATGCCCCCGCTAAAGTAAGTCCCAAACAGGAAGTAGTTGTCCAACAGGTCTGAAAGTCGCTTAGGACGTACAACTTGTGATACTGAACCACCCTGCCAAATTTCAAATTGTTCTGATGTATGGTTTCTGAGAAAAGCTTGACGGAAATTTTCATACTCATGTTAGAACATTTTCATATCGGCCCAGTCGCAAACAGGAAGTAGTTGTCCGACAGGTCTGAAAGTCGCTTAGGACGTACAACTTGTGATACTGAACCACCCTGCCAAATTTCAAATTGTTCTCATGTACGGTTTCTGAGAAAAGCTTGACGGAAATTTTCATACTTGTGTTAACACATTTTCATATCGGCCCAGTCGCAACAGGAAGTAGTTGCCCGACAGGTCTGAAAGTCGCTTAGGACATACAACTTATGATACTGAACAACCCTGCCAAATTTCAAATTGTTCTCATGTATGGTTTCTGAGAAAAGCTTGACGGAAATTTGTACATACAGACGGACGTATTTACGTACAAATGAAGTCCTAAACAGGAAGTAGTTGTCCGACAGGTCTGAAATTCGCTTAGGACGTACAACTTGTGATACTGAACCACACTGCCAAATTTAAAATTGTTCTCATGTACGGTTTCTGAGAAAAGCTTGACGGAAATTTGTTCGGACGTACGTACGGACGGACATGAGTAAACTTAATGCCCCCCGACATGTCGTCGCGGGGGCATAAAAATTGCCATTTAAGGGCAATAACTCCTATAAGGAGTCATCTGACAATTTCAGACTAATACAGTGAATTGTAGGGCTTGTATTGTTGATCATTTTTGCTATTTACAGTTTTACTCTAGCTGTTATAGTTTTAAAGTTACAGGACAAAAACGAAAAATTTCATAAAAAATTACCATTTAAGGGCAATAACTCATATAAGGAGTCATCTGACAATTTCAGACCAATCAAGTGAATTGTAGGGCTTTTATTGCTGATCATTTTTGCCATTTACAGTTTCACTCTACCTCGTATAGTTTTCAGGTTATATTGTAAATACCAAAAATTTTGTCAAAAATCGCAAAAAAAGTGCAATAACTCCTACAAGACGCCAATACACAACTTCGCACTAATAGCAACTATTGTAGACCTTAATGTGCTGATCAATTTGAAGTAACGGTTTTCTCTATAGCTATTATAGTTTTTTAGATAATGATCAAAAACCTGTGTTGACTCCATGTTCTATTTTTAGTAACAGCAGCCATATTTGTCTGTTGATCAACACCCTGGGTAAAAACTTGAAACTAGGAACCCTAAGGATGATTGTGGCCAAGTTTGAAAAAAATTGGCCCAGTGGTTTCAGAGGAGAAGATTTTTGAAAAAGTTTACGACGGACGACAGACGACTTTACGACGGACGCCAAGTGATAGCAAAAGCTCACATGGACCTTCGGTCCAGGTGAGCTAAAAACTGACAACAACAATTTTCAATTTTTCTTTTAAATAAAAACAGGAATTGCAAATGTGCACATAATATAAGTAGTTATTTCTAACATAAACTCAAGTCCCATAAAAAGTTGCCTACAACTGGACCAGTAAAATGAGGAGATTTAGGATTTTTAAAGAAACTAAGGTTGTACAAAATAACTATGCCAGATGCAAGTTCCATTTGATCAAGACTACAGTCATTGATAACACTGTCATCAAAAGACATAGTACCAGGTTTAAAAAATGATATCCCATTATTATTTACTCCTATAAACAGAATACCAAAAATAGTTATAATTTAATTCAAAAATGACATCTCCACAGCATTTTGAAAGTCTAATTATCACTCAACTTGAATAAATAACATTCTTTTGCTGAATTCTGTTCATTCATGGTAACTAAGTAAACATAAGTAAAGTATGCTTCTGTGTTCCGTTTATCATTGTTGATTGTAGGTCTGGATTACAAATACGATCATTCTCAGTTAACCTATTAGAAGTACTGTTTTGTCAATTTCTGTTGTCCATATAAAATTGCTTTAGCACTCATTTTGGTAAATTCATTGGTACAGCAATACCTCATTGTTATAATTTCACTCTAAATTGTCGTTTTTTGGATTATTTAAGACAATGTTTTAAGTAATAAGCCCAGTAATATGGTGATGCCATAATAAGATCATTATAAATTACTAGCACAAGAAAATTTGTTACTTTACAAAGCCCGTTTGTACAACATTTCAATGCCCGTTTGTACAACCTTTCAATGCCCATTTGTACAACCTTTCAATGCCCGTTTGTACAACCTTTCAATACCCGTTTGTACAACCTTTCAATGCCCATTTGTACAACCTTTCAATGCCCATTTGTACAACCTTTCAATGCCCATTTGTACAACCTTTCAATGCCCGTTTGTACAACCTTACAGTGCCTGTTTGTAGAACCTTACAATGCCCATTTGTATGACCTTTCAATGCCCGTTTGTACGACCTTTCAATGCCTGTTTGTACGACCTTTAAATGCCCATTTGTACAACCTTTCAATGCCTGTTTGTACGACCTTTCAATACCCGTTTGTACAACCTTTCAATGCCCGTTTGTACGACCTTTCAATGCCCACTTGTACAATCTTTCATTTCAGCAGCAAATCTCAAACATTGACAGAAAATACGACAAGTCAGGCCAATGGACTTTGCAGTAAGTCCTTAACACATAGCCTTTTTCCTTTCAATTTATATTGTCAATTCAGTTTTTATAAAGGTATTTAACTTACTGTATGTTTAAAACTCCATTTAATGAAACAGACCAAATAGAACCTGAAATAAACCAAACTTATATTTAATTAGAATCATAACAAAATAATTATAGTTGCAACATAATGGCATTTTCTTAGGATCTTTTATGTATTATTCACAATTAATCTGTGTGTTGTGAAAATAATCATAACATAAGAAGTTTCTTGTCAAACCACAGTTTTACATCACTTGATAAAAATCCTAATTCAAATATATTGAAGTGGGTGGGGCTTAACAAAGGTACATGTATAATTAACCAACTTTTAAGTTATTCCATAGTGTAGGCCCCGCCTATTGCCATCATTCAAAATACTAACTGAAATGCAAATTGGCGTGTAACATAGATCATATTGACTGACCGTCCAGCACTTAATTGTTTGACTGCAATAATGTCATGCTCATTTCAATACATATATATATATATATATATATATATATATATATACCATGATTTCTCATTAAATTATTTCAACAAACTCACCTATATTAACTTGTAAGAAGCATGGTATATATAATACTTGTATGTTTAAACTGTGTGCAGTGGTCAGTTTAAAAATCAGATCCACATTCTTTCAAAAAACAAAGCAGCAAAACAAAAATGGAAGAATGTGTCCATGGGACACAGATGCCCTCGCTAAATGAAGTCCCAAACAGGAAGTAGTTGTCCGACAGGTCTGAAAGTTGCTTAGGATGTACAACTTGTGATACTGAACCACCCTGCTAAATTTCAAATTGTTCTCATGTACGGTTTCTGAGAAAAGCTTGACCAAAATTCGTACATACAGACAGATGTATTGATGTACAAATGAAGTCCTAAACAGGAAGAAGTTGTCCGACAGGTCTGAAAGTCGCTTAGGACGTGCAACTTGTGATACTGAACCACCCTGCCAAATTTCAAATTGTTCTCATGTATATTTTCTGAGAAAAGCTTGACGGAAATTCATTCAGACGAAAAGAACGGACGGACGGATATGAGTAAAACTTAATGCCTCCCGACATGTCGTCGCAGGGGCATAAAAATCCAATAGAATTTTCTAAACTGGCTGTCATTGCAACAGAAATGTCACGTCACGTTATTACCCATTGTTGTATTCTCCTCACTTCTTTTTGGGACCAGAAAGTTGTGGAGAAATGCTTACATGTATGTACAAGTTTTCACAAAAAGTGTAGAAAAGAAGATATTGAGTCTAATTTTTTTTTATTGCTGTTACTGATAAACATATTGGACTAGCTAAAGTTGATCTAGCGATCACTGATACCCCTGCTACATTTAAAACATTTGTTGTACAATTTTTAACACTTTTTGTCGACTGGTGACCTTGACCTTTGATGGAATTCATCCAGCATAAATAATCTTCTAAAGTTTCATTGAAATAAAATGCAAACTTTTTGAGTTATTGTCTGGAAATATCTTTTTGTAAAATTTCTAATGGTTTTTGTCGACTGTAACATTAACCTTTGACAGAATTCCTACAGCATCAATACAACTCTTACCCACTTGATATGTAACAATATCTCAAAGTTACACTGAAATCCAATACATTTTACATGAGGAAGCCGTTTGCATTTTACCCATAAACATATACTAGTTTTATTTTAAAAGAAAACTTATAGTAATCAAAGAAATACATACCCCAGGAATAATCTATTAGACTGGTGTTGACTTCCATTCTCTCTATTCTGAGAGTCATTGTGAGATAACACGGATCTATGATTACATCAATGTTGAATGACCTGTCCAGTAGATCTACATCCACACAACAATGAATATCTGAACATGTATTCCCAAGGCTACAAACAATATTGTTAGGTAGTACAGGAAGATCATCCGTAAGCTCAGGACAAGCTGAAAGATTAAATTTTTTTTTTAATTTGTTTAAGTGCACAAAAATTCTATCAACCCAAAATTAGTATGAAAACGACAAATGTTGTAGATGTGGATTTACCTTAAATATGATTCAAAGCATAATGCTTTCTATTATATATATTTGAACAACATACAGTAGTCCCCCTCTTATTATAAGACCACCACATATGAGTCAATAAAATTGTCTCTTCTTGAGGGGATACAGTTTATACAGCTTTGTCGGTCCATTAAGTTTGCAAAAAATACAGGTTCTTCTTTGAGTTGTAATCGTTCACAAGAGGTAATTTTACGTTAGAAACACTTTATGCATCGTGACTTTGGACAGATAAAGTGGGTGGTCACTGGCGAGGTGATCATATAAGAGGTGGACTACTGTACGA
Organism: Limnoperna fortunei; assembly: GCA_944474755.1. NCBI lineage: Eukaryota > Metazoa > Mollusca > Bivalvia > Mytilida > Modiolidae > Limnoperna > Limnoperna fortunei. Next base: position 50,119,349 of record OX104122.1, read on the forward strand.
GTTACAACTACTCTCGACTACACAACTTTCACAAAGAAAAGCATTGTATTCTGTCTGACAAAAAGCTATATTTTAGACCCAAATTCAGTCACAGACATAATTTGAATAAAAAAATGATCTTACATATATGCCATCCATTAAATTCTTGTGGATATTTTTGTATTTTGCATTCATCAAGCCAGTAGTATTTTGATATGCCAAGCACTTCCAGTAAATCTGTTAGTTCTGATCCTGATAGGCTGTTGTTGACATTGTATCCAGTCTCATTTATCCATTTCTGTAAGGAAAATTCTGAAAAAATATTTTAGTAATAAAGTAATTAAGTGCAGAACCAATATGACCAGATGTATGTTCACAGTGTAAATTAACAAAATTTAACAGATGTATGTAAATCCACAGTATTAAAGATTCGTTTTTTGGTAAGAACTACATAATAATATATTTTTCATCATTTACTAATATGACAGAGATATTTTTTTCAGTTGTCACCTTATATTTATCAAAATATATAAATGCTTCAAGCAGCTATAAGTATCTAAAATATACTCTATTTTATATACCTGTAGTACTGAATGATTTCTCCCAATTACATGTCATCTTTGGCAGTAGAATTTTGTCAAGGACAATAAAATGAGGATCGCAATCACTGGCTGATTCCCAACAGATGTATATATCAATGTCTACAATATATCTGTGTGCCCACGGCAAATCTTCAATAGTAAAACTAAAAAAAAACATTAAAAATTATAATTTTAAACAAAGAAAGGAACATAATTAATCATCTGAACTTTTACAAAATTTGAATTAAACAGTTAATACATTATTTTTCAACACTGTCAAGTAATTTTTGATACAAAATTTGTGAATGCTATCCAAATATCTATTAGATTTTCTACTTAACAATTCTTCTCCTTTTGGCAATCACAGTTTATTTTCATTATTTCCATGTATAACGCAGGTGTCAAAGAAAAACATTTGAAAAAAAAATCGAAGAATGTGTCCATGGGACGCAGACGCCCCCGCTAAATGAAGTCCCAAACAGGAAGTAGTTGTCCGACAGGTCTGAAAGTCACTTAGGACATACAACTTGTGATACTGAACCACCCTGCCAAATTTCAAATTGTTCTCATGTACAGTTTCTGAGAAAAGCTTGACGGAAATTTGTTCGGACGTACGGACAGACAGGCATTAGCAAAAGTTATTGCCCCCTGACATGTCGTCTCGGGGGCATAAAATCGAAGAATATGTCCATGGGACACAGATGCCCCCGCTAAATGAAGTAGTTGTCCGACAAGTCTGAAAGTTGCTTAGGACGTATAACTTGTGATGCTGAACCACCCAGCCAAATTTCAAATTGTTCTCTTGTACGGTTTCTGAGAAAAGCTTGAGGGAAATTGGTACGGACATACTGACATTAGCAAAACTTAACGACCCCCCCAACCCCCCCCCCCGGACATGTCGTCGCTGGGGGAATAAAAATATACTATTTTTTTCTTAATCCAGTGTATTGCTCTTTTCACCAGCTATTAAAGTATTCTGATTGATTGTTTGAATGATGTTTTACTCCAAGCAGTTTCTCATGTATATCATGGCATCCAGTTTTAAATGGGGGAGAAAGCTATAGTACCCAGAGAAAAACCACAACCTCAGTGTTGATAGACCGCATAATCAAAAGTAGACAAACTAACTTAAACACTGGGCTACTATTTAAGGCCCCTTAGCATTCTTTGAATAAGTTTTAAATAATACTCACTTTAGTCTTAGAACACCTTCCATAGAAATACTGTATGGCATTTCTACAAAGGAAGAGAAAATAATGTAACTTCAATTGACAGTTAGCTAGTGCTAGTGTTCAGTAACACACTTGACCTGTATTTTGGCAACCAAACAGATTTCTAATATTCATAAATCCAACCATTTAGATTATCTATAAAACAGGAAAACTGTAAACTTGCTTGTTTCAACATACCGGTACATAAATTTTGATCCTTTGAAAGATATCAAATTCAAATCGAAGATCAATTTAACCAACTTTGAGCAACTGGTAAAAATAGCAACAGCTATAGAGAAAACACATGGTACTCTGCCCTTCAGAAGTTTAACAACTGCATGAACAATTGACAAGTATATTTCCTACATGCTATTTTGATGATGGAGGACAACATAAATTTAGTCAAGTCATCAAACACAGCTTTGAATCAAACCACCTGAGAAAAATTTATTTAAACTTGAATATTATTCATACTTGAATAATAAAAATTTTAAAAAGTTTTAAAATCAATACTTTCAATGGGTACAACTCTTGATTAATGGCAGATCATGCATAAAATACCAAGGTGTGATCAGAATCATAAACTAATATGACAAGACAAACCCATTTGAATGCCGTGTCATACTTCATTCCAACATTATTTTCTGACTTATTCTTTTAGTAAATGCTACTTAAAAGAAGCCTTTAATACTGGTTATATACATTTTAAATATAAATAACTTTGTCTAGTCAAGGTACAATTATTTTTAATATTATTGAACAAAATTCAGTGACTTTCCATCATACCAGAATGAACATATTAATATAACACAAGCAAGTCCAATATATAAACTAGTTACAGTTATGATCAAATAGATACTGTGAACAATAATTACAAACCAAGTTCTCATAGTTGTTCGAGTTGGACATTTTTTGTAATATTTCAGCTTTGAGTGATTGAATTAGGATTTCATCTTCTGAATATGAAATTTCATTTATGCAACTGGGAAAAAAATATAATTTTTGCTATTTAGAATAAGGCAGATATTAAAAAATTATTGAATAAATATAATTTGCTGGAAAATGTAAACAAACTTGTATGAAACTGGGACCAGCCTCCTAAGTTTAAGTTTTTTTTCTGAACTCAATATCAAGATCAAAATTCTCAAGTTTTAATTGACTTAAACAGGAATTAAAACTTAAACTTAGCTAACATTTAAAGAAATAGGGACCAAGTGCTCCAGACGAGTAAGCAATGACTGCCTATGATTAGACAACAGATGAGTTACTCATTGTTATGTCCAGGTAAGGGAAGAAGAAAGCCTACCTATGTCAAACAAAAAATGTCTCAGCAAGATGGGCCACATAATGGTTATTAGTTCCTCAGGTCCAATGTTAGCATCTATCATGTTACTTCAGATAATTGTCAAAACCCAGGAAAAACAGTAGTAATAGGGACAAAAAGTCTAAACAAATCATCTTCTTGACTATCAACTTATTCATGCTGTGTAATGAATCCTTGACGAAGAAATCTCCTTACCAGCAGCAATCCACTGTCCAAAAAATCCAAGTAGAAAAACTTAGTCCTGCTCAATAATTGATACCCATGCTTCCCAATTTTCAAAACATCCCAAATATAAATCTGATCAAAATGTTAAATATCAGGTGCACGATGGGACTATGTGACAAAAAAATATGTGAAATGTTTATAAAATTCCATTCAGTGGTGTAGGTTGAGTTGAGGATAAGAGATGGGTACCCCATTATGCCAAAGTCCATGTTTTTTTCAATAGGCAACCCCAAAAATCATTAAGATCAAAGTGTAAAATAGCAGGTGCACAACTGGACTATGTGACAAAGATTCTTTGTAAGTTTCATCTAATTCCATTCAGTAGTTTAGGAGTTTGCACATAAGAGAAAGTGTAACAGACAGAAGGATGGACCCCCCATTACTATACCTTGTACTACTATTCATTAGAATATCATTTAGAATTCATTACTTACTCCATTCAATATCCACAAGTGATTTATAGAAGTGATAGTTTTCAATACCAACTTCCAATGTAAAATCACAAGGGTTTATGTATAAAGACATATTGTAATTTCTCTGTGTGACTTCATCATGAACACAGCAGTCAACTGAGATACACAATCTTCCAAGTCGACATCTTACTGCTTCATTCAGTAAACCAAGCTCAACTGGTTGAGGGCAATCTAAAGTATATAAAGTACTTTGAACTGCAGTCATTACATTTGCTGTATAATAAAGGTATACAAATACATTTTTGCTCTGGTCATGTCTGAACAAAATAACCTGGTACCCATTAGCCCCAATTCCAACAATATTTAGAATTCATATTCTATAAAGTATGTAATATTTTTCAAAAAGATTGAATTTGGATCAGTACAAACTTGGTGTTCAAATATTACCTCAAGTTCTCTTTGGTCAATAATAAAATTGAGAGTATTTTTTAATATATTAATTCACAGATTTTTTTACCAGAATAACTATTAAACATAAACTTTACTGGTTTGAATAAAATAAATTATTTTAATAAATTTGAATAAGTAGAAGTTTTCTAATTTATCTCCAAGATCGTTCTTGGAATGTAGAATTCATGTGTTTGGTGTTATAGATATCCAGTTTGAATGAGAAACTTCATAATTACAACTTATATGTCACCATCCTCACAAGTCAGGGTTTCTGTGTCCACAAAACCCTGACAAACTTAGCTAGAAAATTCCCGGGATAGAAGTCACTATTTTGATTGGCTACATCATACCTTTATGTAGCCAATCAAAAGTTCACTTTCATTCACGACTTGGTATCCCAATGTTGATTGTAAATTAATAAAATGGATGTGTTGTGTAGACCATGTGAAAATCAGCATATTTTGTACAGTAGTGTTAATAGTTTGTTATTACCGCTTTATTTATTAGTTGCATTACGTTTTCTTCCCACTCATGAATGAGTAAAAATGACTACTGCCAAACGTTTGCTTCTTTCAAGCAATTTCATTGGTTGACATTTTGAAGGACTGACATCATACGAAAATCTTCTAGCCCAGGAATTTCCTAGCTAAGTTTGTCAGAAAACCTGACTTGCGAGGATGGGTCAACACTTACTGGTAAACTTTGGTAAATTTTAATAATGATTAAAGTTGATGGCAAGGCAACTGTATCACAAAAAGTTGAAGACAATATAACCAGTATTAAATCTTGTACAAACAATACAACTTATAAATGATCACAAGTCATACAACTTTTTGTGAAACAGGGGCCTGCGTAGCATTTAATCTGCAACTGAAAGTTACAATATACGAATTTGTCAGTGAAGAAATGTAATTGTTTATTTCCAACCTATTTGCCATCCTCCAACATGTTCTGTAGCTAGACTACATTGCTTTTCCATTAAGTAATATGCAATCCCAGTCTCTTCCAGAAGCTGTGCTTCAAGGTCTTTCTTTGATGAAGGGTTGAAGTTCTGCTTAGATTTCTTCCACTCATTCTTGGAAAACCCTTAAACAAATTATAAACAAAAAATTAAAAATTCTGGTTTCATACTAGAAGTTGTGTTTTCCAATATGGTCATATGTTAAGATGTGTTCCACGGTGGCAGCCATCTTGGATTTTGGATCAGCAATAAAAAACTTTGCAAAGAACTGTTTAAGGTACATTGCTAAAATATTTCAAATCAACCTTCTAAGTGGTATGTGAACAAATTTTCTTAATTCAGCCAATCAGAAAGCACTAGTAGCCCTGGAAGCCATGATGAATTTCCAATTTGCTAAATAAAAACCTCAAAATAATACGATAACTATCCAAGTTTCATAATTCTTGCATATTTTAATTACCATAATTGTGTGGAAAAGTTTCATAGAAGAAGCTATTTGTGTGTTTTTCCCATAGGATCCTATGTTAAACTAAGTCCTGCCAATCTTGGATTTTGGATCATCACAAAAAACTCAAATTTGTAGAGGACCATCTAAGGCACATTTAAGCAATATTTCAAAACAATCTGTCATGCGGTTTGTAAGAAGAAGATTTTTGATATTTCAGGCAATTAGAACGAATTTAAGTGGCCCTGAAAGCCATGTTGAATATGCCATTGGCACAAAAAAAAATAAGATAACTATCCATCATTTCTATATAATTGGCTTCAGTGTGAAGAGCAGTTTCCGAGAAGAAGTTGTTTGTATGTTTTTCCCATGTCCTGCAATGGTGGCCATCTTGGATTTTATTATTATTACTATTATTTACAATATTTATAAAGCGCCTATCTAATAAGCATATTACTCTAAGCGCTGTACAATTATTATACAATAAGGTGAGGTAAAACATTAAAATAGATAACATGTATAATCATGATAATACAATACATTCACTTAAAACATGAGCAGCAATGTATTGAACATAAAACAAAAGACAATATGAACTGACATTTAACATATTTCTTCAGGGTGAGATATATTATTTTTAGAAAATATAATTAATTTAAAAATTAATAGAGTTAAAAAAAAAATAAAATAAAATAATATAAAATTAATCAAATATTAGATGAACCAGAGGCTCTTAAGAGCCTGTATCGCTCACCTGATTTTATAGGCAATGAAGATGGCATTTCCCTGATGTTAAAGTAAGTCCTGTAATTTTCAATAAACTTTAAATAGGACCATCCAAACAATATTACTAGAAAGCTTTGTTTCATTGGTTAACCAGTTGTATAGAGATTTTTTTTATTTGCCCATAGGGTCCTATGTTAAACTAAGTCCTGCGGGGGAGGTGGCCATTTTGAATTTCCAATTGCCATAAAAAACATAAACTTTATAAAGGACCATCCAAACAATATTGCTAGTAAGTTTTTGTTTCCATTGATTAACCGGTTTCAGAGAAGAAGCCTTTAAAAACTTTTTCCCATAGGGTCGTATGTTAAACTAAGTCCTGCGGTAGCAGCCATTTTGAATTTCCAATTGCCATAAAAAACATAAACTTTATAGAGGACCATCCAAACAATATTGCTAGTAAGTTTTTGTTTCCATTGATTAACCGGTTTCAGAGAAGAAGCCTTTAAAAACTTTTTCCCATAGGGTCCTATGTTAAACTAAGTCCTGCGGTAGTGGCCATTTTGAATTTCCAGTTGGCATAAAAATCATAAACTTTATAAAGGACCATCCAAACAATATTGCTAAAAAGTTTTGTTTTGATTGGTTAACCGGTTTCAGAGAAGAAGCCCTTTTTAACCTTTTTCCCATAGGGTCCAATGTTAAACTAAGTCCTGCGGTGGCAGCCATTTTGAATATCAGATTGGGATAAAAAACATTAACTTTATAGAGGACCATCCAAACAATATTGCTAGTAAGTTTTGTTTCCATTGGTTGGCCGGTTTCAGAAAAGATTTTCAAACTTTTTCCCATAGGGTCCTATGTTAAATTAAGCCCTGCGGTGGCAGCCATTTTGAATTTCCAATTGCCATAAAAAACACAAACTTTATAGAGGACCATCCAAACAATATTGCTAGTAAGTTTTGTTTTGATTGGTTAACCGGTTTCAGAGAAGAAGCCCTTTTTAACCTTTTTCCCATAGGGTCCAATGTTAAACTAAGTCCTGCGGTGGCGGCCATTTTGAATATCAGATTGGGATAAAAAACATTAACTTTATAGAGGACCATCCAAACAATATTGCTAGTAAGTTTTGTTTCCATTGGTTGCCCGGTTTCAGAAAAGAAGCCTTTCAAACTTTTTCCCATAGGGTAGTATGTTAAATTAAGTCCTCCGGTGGCAGCCATTTTGAATTTCCAATTGCCATAAAAAACACAAACTTTATAGAGGACCATCCAAACAATATTGCTAGTAAGTTTTTGTTTCCATTGATTAACCGGTTTCAGAGAAGAAGCCTTTTAAAACTTTTTCCCATAGGGTTCTATGTTAAACTAAGTCCTGCAGTGGCGGCCATTTTGAATTTCCAATTCCCATCTAAAACACAAACTTTATAGAGGACCATCTAAACAATATTGCTAGTAAGTTTTGTTTTGATTGGTTAAACGGTTTCAGAGAAGAAGCCCTTTTTAACTTTTTTCCCATAGGGTCCTATGTTAAACTAAGTCTTGAGGTGGCGGCCATATTGGTTTACCAATCAAAATAAAAAACACAAACTTTGTAAAGGTCCATCCAATGAACATTATGGCCAAGTTTGGTTTCAATTGGCCAAGTGGTTTCAGAGAAGAAGATTAAAATGTAAAAAGTTTACAGACGCCGCCGCCGCCGCCGCCGACGACGACGCCGACGGACGCAAAGTGATAACAATAGCTCACATGACCCTTTGGGTCAGGTGAGCTAAAAACTCTAAAATAACTTACCATTCTAGGAACAATTTAACAAATCAATATAAAAGAGCAAGGGAAAAATGATTAAAATAATAAAACTAATGCATGTATAGCAAAGATCAAAATAAAATCTAAAAAATTTAACTTGAACGAAATCTATCAAGTCAAATAACTACTATAAAAATAAAAGTTCAAAACCCTAGTTTGCTAAGTTAAAAGTATTAAAAGAAAAAATTATTTTAACCATATCTTGATATTTTGGATCAGCACAAAAAACTCAAACTTTGTAGGTGACCATCTTAGGTAAATTTCTGCAATATTTCAAATCAATCTGCTAAGCAGTTTATGAGAAGAATTTTTTTAAATTCAGCCAATCAGAACACATTAATGGCCATGGCAGCCATGTTTAATATTTGTTAAGCACAAAAAACCAACCAATCCCTGTCAAGTTTGGTTCCAATTGGCCAAGTGGTTTTGGAGAAGACTGAAATGTAAAAAGTTTACATCCAACAACGATGACAAGTGCACATTAACATTGATTTAAACTGAGAATGAAACCAAGAGTGCATTTGAAAAGTATATTTTAAAATCTGCTGTAAAATGAAAGTGGCCGAATGAATTTTTTGCTGTATTTGGTTAGTGACCAAACAAAGTCTCTTGGTACCTGTATTCTCCAGGATATTTGTTAGTCTGTTTAGTTGAAATGTTGTAGAATGGGATATTTATTTGTTACGTCATGTTCCAAAAAAATTTAAGCCAAAAAGCAGCTAGAATGCATTTTTTCGTAAACAGTTTATTGTAGCATAGCAGGATAAAAACAATATTTTAGCCACAACACAGGTGAGGAATGCTCAACCTGTTTCTCAGGCTCATACAAATAAATTATATATATTCTGACAATCTAAAAACATTGTATACATATTCTGCTTTCCTTGTCCTACAATACTTTCATCACATTTTTCTTCCACAGTAACAGGTAAATTTGATGTAAGACTAGTAGCATAATTCTGCTTTATTTTATTTATATTTCAACTAAGGTACAAACCTTCTATTATGTAATTTTGCATCATGTTACATTCCTTCTTTGTTAGTTCTACTGCATTAAAAATATCTATGTGTAAACAGGGTGTCTTTAAGCATACATAGAAACTTAAAGATAATCTGTACTTGTTCACAAAATGAAGGTCTATGATCTTGTATCTGAAAAATGAAATGTAACACAAATTATAAAAGATACACTTATTTATTGCATGCATTTGGCACATACAAGTCAATATTTAAAATTAAAAAAATTTTAATTGTAAATTTTTAAACAGTGTAACTCTAGATCTGTACAATACCTGTAACTCTAGATCTATATAAAACCAGATACCACACTTTAAACTGGTGCTTAGCTTTAAAGCAAATAATAGAGACTGAGTTTGGAATTATAATTGACTTTTTAAGAATAGTTGCAAAATTAAGAATTGCAGGCACATAAACAGTAGTTTAGTGTGTTCATACACCAAGGACCTTTAACTAGTTATTTTCAGTTTCAGGATAAAATATATATTGGTTAAAAAATTAATTTTTGTCTATTTTAATAAATTGTTTTTGAAACATGCAACCCAACAGGGCTTTCAATAACTTTTGAAGTAGAAGGAAAAAAAATAAAAGTAGGCAACCCGAGTCCAAAGCAGGCTGCCAGCGGCCACAGGCTGCCCCTTTACGGCCGGGATGTTTCTTGCATTTTTTTTTCATGTGAATAGGTTTCTTATGTAATTGTCATTTATGATTATCATGATATCATTTATATTCAATAAAGTGATATGCCCAGTTTTCTTTCTCTTTTGATAGCTAGTCGTATCCAATTCAATCATTCATTCAATTTGTTTCAGTGTTTGCTGATTTGGATATTAAACCATATCTAATCTTTCCTGTTTTTTATATGTTCATGTTAAAATGTATGCCAAAATGTATAAGTATTTATGGCAATATGGTAGAAAATTTTATCACAGCAAGCATATGATAGTCATGACATGAATGTTGTTTCATGAAAACAAACAAAGATTCAGTTTGAGTGAATCTATTCTATTTAAACACATTTTGACACATAATGTCCACATTTATCAATGTTCAGTTAAGTTCATAGCCACTCGTCCTCAGACTTAAGACCTCCCTTAACACGTGGGTCATATCATGCCAAATGTTTCAAGAGGAATTCAGGAGCGTTTGACAAGGTTTATTGCATTAAAAAATATTTTTTAATCGCTGCTACTGTTGTCATTCATCAAACATGAATATACACCTGAGCAAAATTTTCAAAGAAGATAGATAAAATAACATAACATTAAACCCAGAAATAATTCTTCTGTTCAGCACACTTCCACTTGGACAAATTTGTGCTGATCAAAATTGCTTCATGGGACACCCATCTACAGAACTTATCATGATGTCAATAATTACTATACATCTTTATTCTTTCAAGTGCAGCTCATTTATTTATCAAAGCAAATTGTTAAAATACAATAATTGAAACCAATTGAAAATGTTTTTTCATCAAAAAAATTACGATTTTTCATTATGGGCCGTTGTACTTTACTTTGATTCGTTGTTCACTTCCGGTAATTAGTCACATCTGGTAAATAAACAAATGGCGCGTAATCCAGTTGAAAGACGTAAATCCTTTGAAAAAATGTTAAATACGCATATTGATTGCCGTTTTTTATTGGAATTTACACATTTACTGATAAATTGGAAGTCTGGGTGAATTATTGGGAACAGATCATATACAAGTATCTTCTGTGAACCATCAGGCGACTTGAGGGAAATAACCGGGCGATCGACTTCGATTTCGCTTTTGAGGCGCCGTAGGGCGACTTCAGGTCCCAATAGGGCGACTTTGTCGCCCACTTCGCCCAGTCTGGTGAGCCCTGGACTTAGGTCTGTTTGCCTTCGTTTCATCTTTCATTTCACATTTTTATAAACATTAAAAATAGATCGTCCTTTAGCCAATCACAAATCTCCTTACGGATTGTTTTTGGAATGCTTTCAACTGGTTTCCTCGATCTCGCTTTACTCTTAGTTACAATTCAGTGGAGACCCAGACCGTTTCCGCCAGAAGTCGTGGATAAAGAGGAAGTTTTAAAATAGAAATAGGAAAACCCCTAAGTGTTGACATCACAATTTTAACAAGTACAAAAATTTGCCGATTTTTAAAGGTACACTTTGAAAAAAAGTAGCCGGCAGGTTTCTTTGATATAGGCGTAGAAATCCGCCGCCTTCCGGCTTCTATTGAAAGCCCTACCCAATTTGTTTAAGTTCTTTGGCAAAGTCTTTTATTTTGTCATTATGTGCCCAAATAATCAATGTAGGAATAAATTGACTAAAGATTTTAATATGCAGTATTTAAGAGATATGAACAGCTGAATTAAGAAGTCTATGGAAAGTTAAAGTAAATACATTTTTTTCAGCACAAATACATAAAATGAATGATATACTTAAGAAACATGGAACGGCTCCATGTGAACACAAGTACAAAGACTGTAAACATTAATTTGTACCTAAATTCAATCTTCTGCATCCTATAGTTGCTTAGAAAACTGTGACAGAAATTTTTGTTTTGGACGGACCAACAAACAGACGAATCAACAGCAGGGGTATAATTACTGATAAAGACAAACATAATAAAAAATTTAAATTATCAGTGGACAATTAAATGAACAATAATGGTAGTACATAATATGCTGACATGATATGTGGCAGGGTTTAAACAGTAATAGTTCCTCCTAAGTTCCTATGGGATAAGGTACTACTTCTATTAAATCAATCAAGGAGACAACCCTACACCTTATTTGTTTGTGAAAATCTTAAGACTAGATTAAATATTGGTTCATCAATTCTAAATGTTTAAAATATTTATCCAAAACACCTATAGTATCATATGAAATACTTAGTGATTTAAATACAAAATAACTATTTAAATGAGTTAAGAATGGCAAAAAGTATGAGCAAGGGAGGTAATTCTGTTGCTTGATATTATCAAACAATTTCATGGAACAGATTCTATAAATCAATTGTGCTCTTTTAATTCTTTTTCATGGACAATCCAATAAAAAACCAGAGGCTCTTAAGAGCCTGTATCGCTCACCTGATTTTATAGGCAATGAAGATGGCATTTCCCTGATGTTAAAGTAAGTCCTGTAATTTTCAATAAACTTAAAATAGGACCATCCAAACAATATTACTAGAAAGCTTTGTTTCATTGGTTAACCCGTTGTATAGAGAAGATTTTTTTTATTTGCCATTGGGTCCTATGTTAAACTAAGTCCTGCGGCGGTGGCGGCCATTTTGAATTTCCAATTGCCATAAAAAACATAAACTTTATAGAGGACCATCCAAACAATATTGCTAGTAAGTTTTTGTTTCCATTGATTAACCGGTTTAAGAGAAAAGCCTTTAAAAGCTTTTTTCCATAGGGTCCAATGTTAAACTAAGTCCTGCGGTAGTGGCCATTTTGAATTTCCAATTGCCATAAAAAACATAAACTTTATAGAGGACCATCCAAACAATATTGCTAGTAAGTTTTTGTTTCCATTGATTAACTGGTTTCAGAGAAAAAGCCTTTAAAAACTTTTTCCCATAGCGTCCCATGTTAAACTAAGTCCTGCGGTAGCGGCCATTTTGAATTTCCAATTGCCATAAAAAACATAAACTTTATAGAGGACCATCCAAACAATATTGCTAGTAAGTTTTTGTTTCCATTGATTAACTGGTTACAGAGAAAAAGCCTTTAAAAACTTTTTCCCATAGGGTCCCATGTTAAACTAAGTCCTGCGGTAGCGGCCATTTTGAATTTCCAATTGCCATAAAAAACATAAACTTTATATAGGACCATCCAAACAGTATTGCTAGTAAGTTTTGTTTTGATTGGTTAAACGGTTTCAGAGAAGAAGCCCTTTTAAACTTTTTTCTCATAGGGTCCAATGTTAAACCAAGTCCTGCGGTGGCGGCCATTTTGAATTTCCGATTGGGATAAAAAACATTAACTTTATAGAGGACCATCCAAACAATATTGCTAGTAAGTTTTCTTTCCATTGGTTGACCGGTTTCAGAAAAGAAGCCTTTCAAACTTTTTCCCATAGGGTCCTATGTTAAATTAAGTCCTGCGGTGGCAGCCATTTTGAATTTCCAATTGCCATAAAAAACACAAACTTTATAGAGGACCATCCAAACAATATTGCTAGTAAGTTTTCTTTCCATTGGTTAACCGGTTTCAGAAAAGAAGCCTTTCAAACTTTTTCCCATAGGGTCCTATGTTAAATTAAGTCCTGCGGTGGCAGCCATTTTGAATTTCCAATTGCCATAAAAAACACAAACTTTATAGAGGACCATCCAAACAATATTGCTAGTAAGTTTTTGTTTCCATTGATTAACCGGTTTCAGAGAAGAAGCCTTTTAAAACTTTTTCCCATAGGGTTCTATGTTAAACTAAGTCCTGCTGTGGCCGCCATTTTGAATTTCCAATTCCCATCAAAAACACAAACTTTATAGAGGACCATCCAAACAATATTGCTAGTAAGTTTTGTTTTGATTGGTTAAACGGTTTCAGAGAAGAAGCCCTTTTTAACTTTTTTCCCATAGGGTCCTATGTTAAACTAAGTCTTGAGGTGGCGGCCATATTGGTTTACCAATCAAAATAAAAAACACAAACTTTGTAAAGGTCCATCCAATGAACATTATGGCCAAGTTTGGTTTCAATTGGCCAAGTGGTTTCAGAGAAGAAGATTAAAATGTAAAAAGTTTACAGACACCGACGACGACGACGACGACGCCGACGGACGCAAAGTGATAACAATAGCTCACATGACCCTTTGGGTCAGGTGAGCTAAAAATTGAAGAATGTGTCCATGGGACACAAATGCCCCAGCTAAATGAAGTTCCAAACAGGAAGTACCGTACATGCTCGGACATAAATCGGGAAATTGGGAGTTAACATTTGGTTTTAGAGAAGGGTTCCGACTTTTAAGCTTCATACCACAAGAGGAAAGAATTCAGGTCAAAGTTTGAAGGCTGTTCATAGATCGCCAACTTTAAAGACGAAAATAGACCAATACTTGATTAGTTATGCTAAATAAAGTATATTTAAGACATTAATAAAGATTGTTTTTACTTGTGTATTGTTTATTTAATCCAGTTTCCATATTTCCATTTGTATTTACCACTGTTTACACAAGTATCGATTTATTTGTATGTATTGCATAATACATCCGGTGATGTCATGATACAACTAAAAACCGAAAATCAAGATAAACTAACAAATACATATATGCTACAGAATTTGTTTTTTCATCAATTATTATTTTAATTTACAAACCATATTCCTTTATATTTTGTATTTTAGCTTTCATTTATTTTAAAAACTCTACTTTAACTATAAAATAATTACGAAAATGAATATTTGTATATTTACTTGTGCTTGTCTTTTTTATGGTTTTTAGTCATAGCAAATTCAGGGAGATAATTACGTTTACATTTTCAAAACATGTGTACACTATAAACAAACCATTTAGGATAAATGACAAGCGATATTTAACTCATAAAACACGAGAAACAAAATAATAAACAAGAAGTCTTACTGATACAATGATTTTTATTCACAAATTTGGAATTTTTATTTGATTCTGACCTCATGTCAACACTTCTGTCTTCCGACCGACTTATAGGAGGGTCAACAGCAAAATACCAGATTTTTAGGCCCAAAAAGAAAAAGACCCCCCCCCCGACTTATATGCGGACCGACTTTTAAGCGAGCATCTACGGTAGTTGTCTGACAGGTCTGAAAGTCGCTTTGGACGTACAACTTGTGATACTGAAATACCCTTCCAAATTTCAAATTGTTCTCGTGTACAGTTTCTGAGAAAAGCTTGACAGAAATTGCTATGTATGGACATACTTATGTACGGACGGACAGAAATGAGTAAAACTTAATGCCCCCTGACATGTCATCGCGGGGGCATAAAAAGACTTTCAGACCATTATATTTTAATCTGAATGATGAGTTCTTGTATAAAAAAAGAAGATTGTGTCTATAGAACACAGATGATTCAGCCCTGAGCAAATAACTAAGAGGCCATAAATCTAGAATGACAAAAGTGAAAACTTGAAAATTCTTACTCTGTGTTTAATAGTCTCTAAAATCATTTCCAAATTTCAAATGATTTTGTCAAGGCTTTTTTGAGTGACCACAGTTTGCTATCTGTTATCTTTATAATGGCCATAACTCCGGCATGATCACAAGTAAAATCTGTTAATTTCATACTGGATCTATGCCCCAAAATTATTTTCAAATTTCAAATGATTGGGTCAAGACTTACTTGAGTTATCATGAAGAAACCATAAATTTTGCTATATTTGGCATTATATGGTGAAGGCATAAAAACTATAAAAGTAGATCGAGGAAAACTCATTCAAACTTCCTTGTAGTGTATATGCAACGATAAAGCTAACTTAAGGGACAAATCCATTGATATAAACAAAATATTTACTTGATTCTGAATATTCCATTCAACCAAACTGCATCTTCTGTGCTCAAATTTTGATCAAAAAGCATTTGAACATGTTGTAATCGTTCTATCTGGATTACTAACTTCTGGGAGCACGTGTCAAGATTTACCATATAATAGATAGATCTGTTCTGAAGAGCTGGTACATCTATACAGCAGGTGATCCCAGTACATGTCTCCATCATATGACACTTGGTTGTGGGAGCCAGATGTGATAAATCAAATGCATTGTTACATTCTAAATATAAAATTTTGTATTTAAGTGTTTCAATTAGAAACAATTAACATTAACCAGAACTTACATAGTTCACACTACATGTAGGCAGTTTGTTTTACTAGTGGTCAATACTTAACTTCTGGGTACATAAATGTACTGTAAAATGTTACCATTTTAACAGGACAAAATTTGCAGCAATATTTATAGAGAAGATTCTTATCACAATTATAACTTGTAAAAAATAACAAGAATACACATAGCTACATGAAAAATGACAAAGTATATTCCATCACACAGCATATCAATTAAAATATGATATCTATTTAAACCCTAAATAAAAATTACATTATTTATTATATGGTCTATTTATTATTAACAAAAAAGAAATTTTTATAAAAATGTGCATAAACATGAAACTTTATCACACTTAAAAAGTTAGGATCATTGTAAAGGGAACCCCTTTAAAGGTCACTAATACCATTGAGACACAAAAACACTAAAAATTCAATTAATTTAATCTTAAAGACCATAAATAAATCTCAATAGGGATAGCTAGCTTACTAGCAGCTGATATTTTAGCTTACATGTACATTACTGTCATGATGTGCAAACGATTTCAATTATACTGTTAATTACCTGAAATTATTTGTTTCTTGATGTTGTTTGCACAAGCTTCTGACATGTACCAGCCAATATCTAAATCATTAAACAATCTGGCAATGTTAACTTCACTCAACTTGTCTACGTCAAGACTTCTTTGTGATGCCCATTCAGAAAGATCGAATCCTACAATGACAAGTAAATCTTCGCAATGAATAACTTGCTTTTAAAAAAGATTGGTAGGTTACAGGAATGGAATTAGAAATCACTACCTTTCAAATTGTCTAAGTGGCAAATAATTTTGTTATATAAAGTTAGACAATTCGATCCATGTTACGAGACACCATTAACCTCATCATTTCTAATGTTTACTATTGTTGTGTTCATTAAAAATGTCAAAGATTTATTAATAAATATCTTCTAGTGTGAATTGTAACAAGAACACGAATGTGAAGATGATGCAAACCTCAACTTATTTAAAATCAAGCCAGTCATGCTGTGTCAATGATATGAACAATTAGGCTAGGTACCTTAATGTTACAAGTTAAATCAAAATTTTACCAATAGTAGCAGAGAAGTAGTGCTGACAATATTCAGGTAATATAACCAAGGGCCATAACTCCATTAAAATTAAACAGATCATGACATGACAATGCTGATACACAACTAGGCGGCTGAAGCTAAATTGAAATCTGATAAACAGTAGATGAAAAATATCACAAAATAATCATATGTACTCATGGAACAACGAATGCAACTCTGAAATAGTCCATACATACTTCCTATCTGGGGGTATAATAACATGGACCAGTACTGTCTTGCTAAGAATACCCCCAATCAACCATTTTTCGAGTCAGAAAGCAGGAAGTAGATAACTGACTGACCTGGAAAGGGGAGGCAGGGTACAAATCATCATGTTAAAGCTGTGTACCAAATTTGAAAACAATCCTTTTAGTAGAAGCAGAGAAATCTGTTAGGTTTGTTTGTTTGTTTGAATGATGTTAAACACCACATTCAGCAATTTTTCAGCTATTTCATGGCATCCAGTTTTTATTGGGGGAGGAAGCCGCAGTACCTGGAGAGAACCCCCGACCTTCGGTAGGAAAACTGGCAATCCTTGTCAATTAAGATTGGAGTGGAGTACACACTGCCCACAGTGATACTCGAACCAGCAACCTCAATCAGTAGACAAACTATCTTAACCACTCCGCGACTGATGCAAAATCTGTTACGAAAAATTTTCCTATTTTGAGTAAAATTTGACCCTTGAAGCAGTCTAAGTGGGCTCTGAAAACAAGAAGTAGATAACTGACTGACCTGGAAAGAGGAGGCACAGTACAACTCGTCATGCTAAAGCTGTGCACCAAATTTGAAATTAATCCCCCTTTAGAAGAAGAGGAAAAATCTGTTACAAAAGTTTGCACCAGATGGACAGACAGACAGACAAGGTGATTGCAATATAGCACCCCTCTCTTACGAGTAGGAGGTATAATTTACAATGTAAGTGTTAAAGGAATTTAAATTTGTACTACTGATACATAATACTAAAACAACAGTAAACATCTAGACATACTCACCATTAACTTTAAAATCTAATTTTGTGTTTCTCCTTTGCTTAGGCAGTCTTGTACTTTGAAGTATATAATTCGACCATGCACAAGGCTTGTAACTTTCCCAGCACACAGACACATGCAAGGACACCAAGTACTCATTCTGACTAACTAGGTCATATATATTGTACCTATGGAAACAGCAAAAAACAAAATATGCGCTGGCTTAAGACAGTTCCATATTGAACATCAACTCTTAGATTTTTATTTTATATGCTGGTTGTTATATTATGCACAAATTCTTGAACTTACTAACTAGAGAAAAAAAATATTGTACTATTACTACAGCTCCTAAAAACTACATGACTAAACTTATTGTACCATCACAAATAAAATGACATTGAATTTTACGAAATGACTAATGGTAATAACATTTTCAA
The DNA here is from genome assembly GCA_944474755.1 of Limnoperna fortunei. NCBI lineage: Eukaryota > Metazoa > Mollusca > Bivalvia > Mytilida > Modiolidae > Limnoperna > Limnoperna fortunei. The sequence goes on from OX104122.1 coordinate 50,137,772, forward strand.
TTTATTATAACAGCATCTGTTTTAGCGTCTACTGTTTAAGAAATCACAACAGAAATTAAGTATTAGGATTTAGAAACCGATTACCCTAAACTCTACAGACAGGACATGTCTGTAATCAATTATTTTCCATAGGCTTAGGAGAGAGTAAAGGTAGAGTGTTTGTTAACACACTTCAATCATCCTAAATTAAAATATACTTCACCAAATCATAAGTTTCAAAGGTCCAAATTTATTCATCAAATTACAGTAATAGATGAGTAACAGGAAGAACATGTTAGAACTTCAATTTGAGCCAACTTCGAGGTCATTGGCTGTTTGTATTGAACAAAAAAATTGTCATTAAAAGTCAAAACACATAATGGATACAGAGCTGAGTACTTAAACATGAACTGTTTTCTATTCCTATACTACAATTCCCAAATATGAAGGCACTTTAACATGGCTGGTAATCGTGCTCATGCATCAAAAAATATGATGCAAAGAAAATCACTGGAGTTATTTCCGGTTAGGCAAGAGAGGGATAAAAAAAAGCAGTTTTGACATGAAGAGGTAAAGAATTTCGCTCTGTTGTTGCTTTTAATATCTTTAATTGACAAACCGGGGATGTCGTTCTGTGGCCAATACATTTTAGTATATTTTCATCAACTTTATAATGAAACATTATGTCACAATTTTCTACAAAAAATTTGTGCCACGGACGTACGAAGGAAATAAGAAAGATTTACCAAATTCTCGTTCTCCTCAGTATTTTAAATGAAAACTGACATTGTGAGTCAATGTGACTTTATTAATTGCTACTCCGACACAATTAAGCAGGGCAAAAGAATTATATCTGCACTCATCAATGCATCAAAGTAAACTTTATGCATGAGAGTACTGATATCATTTTAACTTTGTTGAAGCCAGGGAGTTTTTTGTCCTACTTCGCATAGACAAAAATCAAGTATATTGATATTTGGTCAAAGAAAAATGCCAACCAAGCCTAAAAAAAATAAGTGTGGATAGTATTGGTGGACATTTAAATTGCAGCTATTTATGCATGACTCAGGTAACTTCAAACTTCTAATCTGGAAGATAGTCATAGAGTACAAAGTAGATTGTTTGTTTGTTTGAATGGTGTTTTAACGCCACTTTCAGCAATTTTTCAGCTATTTCATGGCGTCCAGTTTTTATTGGGGGAGGAAGCCGGAGTACCCGGAGAGAACCCCCGACCTGTGGTAGGAAAACTGGCAATCCTTGTCAATTAAGATTGGAGTCGAGTACACCCTGCCTGCAGTGAGAATCGAACCCGCAATCTCAGTGTTGACAGACCACGTGATCAATAGTAGATGAACTACCTTGACCACTCGGCCACCGAGGCCCCTACAAAGTAGATGGAACAAGTTAGAAGTTTAAAGTTACCTGAGTCATTCAGGAGTAGCTGCAATTTAAATGCCCAATCACTGATTTAGAGCTTTAAAGAAAACAGAATGAAGCAGTTTTCTAAACAGCTGTTATCTGTATTAAGAATTGGTTGCTCACAGGTCATTGTATTTTGACCATAATATACTTGATTTTTGTTCTATGCAAACTACAACAAAATACTCTGTGACTGCAACAAAGTTAAAATGATATATGCACCACCCGCCTTTTTCATGAGGTAAAAGGACAAACCCAATGAGATGATTGGCTAATTTTGTGTAAAGCACATTGACAACTACAAAATAAGAGATCCCTACCTCAATCTTATTACATTCTTCAGCTGGAATTTATGGTTTATACCTAAAAAACATCCTTAAATATGTACAGGTTCAACAAATATAAAAACGTCTGCATTTAAATTGTCTTATCCAGTTTTGTAATAATTTAAAACAACTGTTGTTAATTACATACAAAAAAAAATATAAAAAATAAACTTTCAAAAAAAAGGGAACAGAAGAAAGCTTAAAACAAATCTATCATAAAACCACAGAGACTCTCAAGAGCCTGTAACATTCACCTGCAATACCAAAATAACTTTAAGGCAACATGAATTTTCTTGTCAATTTCAAAATGCTTAAGTAAACTTTGTAGAGGACCATCTGAGGTACATTTCTAAAATATTACAATTCTTACTATCATAAAACAAATTTTGAAATTTCAGCCAATTCCTGTACGAAAGTTAAAGCCGGATTCCAGAGGATTTTACCCAAAAACTCAAAATCCTCCTCTATTAGAGAAAGACACTTAAAATATAAACATTCCTACTCTACTATTCCTTGTCCTGTTCTTGTATTCCTGCTACTGAAAATGAGTGTCTTTGATATTCCTGTTCATGACATGAATAGGATATTTTGTCTTAGATTATATCAGAACAGGAATCTTGCTCTTATGCTTATTGATGAAAAAGGATTTTTTTACTTATATAAAACACTGGATTTTAACTTACATATTTGATATATGTATTATTACAGAGACTGACCATTTAATTTGCAGAAGGGGGGGAGGGGGGGGGGGGGTTGACATAATGTAATTATTAACAAAAATGCTACAAAACTGTGATAAAGATTTAAAGATTATTAAAGAATTTATGATGTGATAAGCAAATACACATCAGGGTGCCGTTTCATAAAGAGATCGTTAGCTTAACATGCACGGTTATCCCATTTAAATTGCATGGGATAACGAGCACGTTAATTAGCGATAGCTTTATGAAATGGCACACAGGTACAACACAAATTCGGATATCATTACTAAATAAAACATTATTTATCTACCCTTGCCTGAATATCTTTTTGTATTCCTCCATTGGAATAACCCTTTGGAATCCATCCAATGTTAACTCTGTTCTAATAATGTTCTTCTGTATATTTTCACTTTCCATAGGGTCCTCATATCTTTTGTTTTTATGTAGCACCTCATTATCTGAGAAGCATTTTAAGGGTCAAATCATCAAGGTCATTTAAATTTATTTGACTTTAAATTTATATTTTTGAATGTGTTTCATTTTTACTTAACTGATTATTTATAAACATGTCTATTTATCTTTATTAATTTAAGATTTGATTGTTTTACTAAGAAGCACATCTTGTATGTGTATATTATTGTAACTTGACCCACCAGTGTCATGGAACCTGTTGAAGCTGATAAAACAAATTTCATTATGAGGTTATCAAAGGGTCTATTGGAAAATAAAAGAATTGCAAAAGACCAATATTTGTGTCATATAAATTACAGTTATTAAAAAACTTGTTCACCAATGTATTAGCTTACATTTTGTGGTAGTCAGTTATTGTTTTATTATATTGTTGTACTATAATTAGTCATGTTAGTAAGAATAAATTATTATTTGTGTTTTATTTCAGTTAGTGCACTTCATATAGTTCACTAGAATAATATTTTGTAAATAAAGTATTACGAATTAATTATGTTTTAGCTTATTTGGACATTTGGACTTGCCGACGGACGACGATATTTCTTATTAGTGGATCATTTATTTCATGGTAGTTAACTTCAAAGTATTCTGTTCCATGGTTCATTGAACCGCTCACTGTTTCTATTTGTTTATTGGTCGTTATATTTTCTCTATTTTTTTATTGGTAGTCATATCTTGGCGCGATATTTCTATTGTTCTCAGCTTAAAACCTGAACACTTTTGCCTGAGATATTGACGAAACTGGCTGTTTACTAAACTGCTCCAAGATTTATACTATGAGTTTGAAATTTCCTATTGAAAGGTCAGTTCTTTATCCGTAATTTCTTAAATTCACCAATAACGTTAATAGTCCAAATATTAATGTTTTAACCAGTACGAATGATTTTAGCGAGCATTAAATGTTTAAATGTTTAATGAGCGATATGAACGGTCTAAGTATGAATAGTTTAAAGTTTATAAAAGATGGCGCAGTAAATTTATCTATTTATTAAATAGGTTTGATATACTGTATATTTTATAAATAGTTTGTTACATAATTGAATTAGATATCGAACGCACCGCGGTTTGAGTGATATAACTGGTTTTACCTTTTTAGTAACGATCAATTTGATTTATACATGAAGAGTACAAATCGTTTTCTTTACAGGTGAATAATCGTGTAAAGTAGTTAGTTACAATAAATGTTATTTTGTAGTCCATATCATTCAGGAGACCTTTGCACCTCATGTGAGGTAAGCTGAGTGTTAAATGTTACTGTTAATTTTATGATTTTTTGCGTAATCTATTGCTATTTTGCTTACCGCATAATATCGCATAAAGTTTCACGCTTTTAGCTTTTGTTTGCTTTAATTTTGTTGCTTAGTTTATTTGCGAATATTAAAGGTGCTAAACGACAGCAACGAATATATTGTAGCTGTAAGAAGTGTCATATTGTAATCTTGTAAATAATCACTATTTACTTGGATTTTTTATTGAAGCTAATCGTTTTCAATACAATATTATTGATAAGATATAATGATTACTATTGTAAACTTTAACGTTTTCGTTGCAAAACCTTATGATTGTATTTATTTTCCAGGGTTATAATTTATTGTTAATAAATTTCACCTGATGACGATGAAATAAACTTACACTACCCTAGAAGTGTTCCTTATTTTTAACTTTGAACTAGAAGGAGCTACTACAATTTTGAACTGAACAGCTTAATTCTTATAACCTCAGAACTGTTAATCTATTTTTGACTTAATTTCCAACATCTGCAGTGGGCCCCCATTTCAAAAATTCAAACTTTACCGCTTAATTATTTGCTACAAGATGGAGGAGATGTTTGGGTGCATATCTTTAAAGATGCATCACTTTGTGTGCTTTCTAAGAAAGATGTCAGAGGATAAATGAGATTTAATAAAGAAGGAGATTGTAACAAAAAAGAATTCAGTTGTCATCATCAGAGCAGATGGTAAGTATTATTAAAGTTATATATAGTGTCTGTTAACACAAGTAAATATCAATATCTATATGATTTTGTTTATTTTATTTTGTAATGTTTTAATTGAACAGGTTATTGTGGACTTTTGTTTTATTTTTATCAGGTATATTGTTTTATTTTTATAAGGTATATTGAGCCTTTAAAAAAGTGTAAATCTGATTTTATTTTTATTTTTTTGAATTCTCAAAAAGACAAAAAAAAAACCAAAAAAATTGAAGAATGTGTCCATGGGACACGGATGCCCCCGCTAAATGAAGTCCCAAACAGGAAGTAGTTGTCCGACAGGTCTGAAAGTCGCTTAGGACGTACAACTTGTGATACTGAACCACCCTGCCAAATTTCAAATTGTTCTCATGTACGGTTTCTGAGAAAAGCTTGACGGAAATTTTCATACTAGTGGTAACACATTTTCATATCGGCCCTGTTGCAAACAGGAAGTAGTTGTCCGACAGGTCTGAAAGTCGCTTAGGACGTACAACTTGTGATACTGAACCACCCTGCCAAATTTCAAATTGTTCTCATGAACAGTTTCTGAGAAAAGCTTGACGGAAATTTGTCCGGACGTACAGACGGACGGACGGACATGAGTAAAACTTAATGCCCCCCGACATGTCGTCGCGGGGGCATAAAAACCCCCAGGGAATGCTGCAAACCATCAGGCCACATTTTAAGCTAATACAATGAAGGTTTTTTTCCCACATAGAAACCATGGATGCATCTAAAAGAAAGGGACCGATTTCGAAAACAAAAAAATTGCCTGTTACCAGAACTGAATCAAGACCTGAATTATTGAACTACTAAAGGTAAGTTCAACCTATAACATGACAATTTATACAGTGCATTTATTGAACAAGTTTTACCTATTTTCTATGTCAGTTTCACCAAATATAACATTTTAATGCTGATAATTTTAAATTTCCTTTCAACTAATGTTGATAATCTTTGTCAGGCAGAAATAAAAAAACAAATAAAAAACAACAAAATCCAATTTTAAATAGCAGCATATGCTTTGCAAAATTAACGAGATGTAACTAAAACATGTAAATTGTGCTTTACCTCACTGACATGTAACTGGTAACACCATTTGTCAGCTTTTCTGGACTGGCTTTATATTCAAAGCCTTAATTAAATTCCAAAGAACAATTCATTCAGGTCCATCTTTATAATGAAGTTTGTGTTTTCGCAGGTTATTCTGTGTCATAGTACAGAAAAGATGGCAGTAAAGTAGTGGAATGAAGGACGAACAGAATGTGTTCCATATGCCAGAACAAAAATGATTTTTTTTTTACAAAACATAGACTAAGATTGAAAACAATGTGTTAATATGTGCAACTTAAAATAAAGACATCAATCTTTTTACTAAAATTGTGTCTGACCTGAGAAAAATATATTTTAGGCACTGATTAGAACAGCTAAGTTTATTGGTTTCGGATAAGAGACGGTTTTTTTTTGGGAGCCATTTAGAAAGATGTTGGGATTCCAGAATTCAAGGTGTATTAAGAGCAGGATCCCTGGTCTCGTTGTAGAATTCCTAGTCTGGGAGCAGGATTCCTGGTCTGGGAGCAGGATTCCTGGTCCTGGAGCAGAATTCCTGGTCCTGGAGCAGGATTCCTAGTCTGGGAGCAGGATACCTGGTCAGGGAGCAGGATTCCTGGTCAAAGAGCAGGATTCTTCATTACTTAAACCAGTAGGAATCTTGTTTATGATTGAAGCAGGATTCCTGGTCTCAAGAGCAGGAATCCTGCTCTCCTCATTTAAATATTACGGTTCATTTTTCCAGTAGGATTCCTTGTCTTGTGCTATAGACAGGATTATGCTATTTTCCTGCAGGAATCCATGTCTTGTCCAGTTGGAGTACAGCTGGTCCTTTTCGTACAGGATATTCAGTCATGTAAAATTCCAACTCGGCTTGAAAAACTCCAAAAATTAATTTCCTGTATCCTAGCTGCCTTCATTTCTCAAAAATTTAGTTTTAATGTAAAGCGGTTTTTCAGTAGAAGCAGTTTGTATGTATTTTTTTTCCTCTATACGGTCCTATGTTCCACAGCGGCAGCTATCTAGAATTTAGAATCTGCACAAAACAACTCAAACTTTGTGGAGAACCATGAGAAGTACACTTCCACAATGTTACAAATCAATCTGCCAGAATCTATGAGAAATTTCAGCCACCAAAATGCATAAATGTTCCAGGCAGCCATGTTAAATATTTGATCAGCACCAAACAAAGTTTGTTAAAAACCACCCAATGAACATTCCTGTCATCAGTTTGGTTCCATTTGGCCAATTGATTTTGGAGATGAATATCAACATGTAAAAAGTTTACAGCTGCAGACAACAGACCAAAGTGTGGGTCAGGTGAGCAAAATAGCTTCCAAGTGTATAAATATACATTTAAATGTACCTACCATATTTAAAGTCAAGTAATGACTGTACCAACTGATGTTTTGCAATCCCAATAGTCAGAAGTTGTGAATCCTGGTCAACCACAACATTTAACTCAACTGTTCTGTTAAGCAATGGAAGGTCCAAACAACAGGATATTCTGGTGCATGTACTGTGTAAATGACAAAGCAGGAAGTCTGATGTGATGTTTGGCAATTCTACTTCTTCTGAGCAATCTAAAACAAGCAAAAAATTACATTTAATGAACACAATAATACAGTGAATGTTGCCAAATTTTACGAAACATCATGGAACATAAAAAAACCAAATGTACATTATTATTTTTTATTCACGAATTACATACCTTTAACATGTCAGGAACAGGTTTCCGAATACTTTGGAATATAAATAAATTTATTGATAGTTATTGCATCAATTTACTGTTTTTATAATTGTTACAAAACTAAAGATAAATCTATGGCTACAAGTGGATCAACAGACTTTTGATGATGATGATGATGATGATGATGATATCATGCACACATTTGATGATAATGACGAGGACAATGAATGAAACATGAAATGTTAAAACACTAATTAATCCATTCAATAAATGATGTTTTTCCAACATTAATGCATATCAATGTCATTGTTAGGCAGTTTTCCAGTTATACCACAGTGTCCAGATTTTACTTGGGGCAGTGTCCAAATTTTACTTGGGGAAAAAGGTAGAGTACTGGTAAAAAAACCACCTGACCTTCAGTAGGAAAACTAGCAATCCTTTTCATTTAATATTGAAGTCTAGCACATCCTGCCCACAGTGAAACTCGAATCCTCAACCTCAGTGACTGACCATGTGATTAATAGTAGATGACTAACTACCTTAACTACAGGGAAACATGAGTGACTGGGCAAAGGATGTTGATAATAACAGCAAAAAAATAATGCAAATAATATATTTAAATTTTTGTTTTCCAAAAGTTTTTTATTCAATCATTCTAATTTTTCTTATAACCACACCTATATTATAATATTATAACATGAATCCTTTAAAAAAAAACTAATCTGATTAAATTTTATTTTGAAGTCTAATGTACATGTAAATGATACAACTGTAAGTACCTGACTGCCATCCGCGTACTGATGAGATAGGTAATATCATGTTACAATGTTCTTCCTGGATGTAATCTGTAAGACCTGTCTGTTCCAGCAGTTCAGATACATAATACTGAGGTAGTCTGGTATTATCATTAACACTTCTTTCTCTGAGCCACTGTCCCAATGTAAAGTCTGTAAAAAGTGTCATCAATATTGAATACAAATTATCCTCAAAATACCTGGTCATTGTATTTTAACTAGTAAAATAAACCTTGAATTCTTGAACAATTTCTGACATGCATTTCAGACGTTGTAGTCATCATATATACTCATTACAAAAACATTACCTAAGGCATGGAAGCATAATCAGTTATATAAAAATATACCTTTTGTGTGGTATGATTCTTCCCATGTGCAAAGAGGTTTCTGAAACATTACATCCTCAAGAACTGATATGACTGTCACACATGCTGCAGTTGTCTCCAAACAGAAACTGTATTTTAAATTAACAATGATCATGCCCTGTCCTCCGAGATCTTCAACACTGTATCTACAAAGGTATTAATGTTCATAAAAAATTAAAATGAAGTAATTGGCATGGGATCTGGAATTGAACCATGACTGATGTACAGGAAAATGTTTTATAATGAATATTTGGCTCTGCCGAAACTGCAGAATGGAGAGTTAACTTTAAAACATCAAGCACATAGAACTGATCATTAATTTATTAAGGTAATTTATTAAATGATTAAGTGGTTTATAGGATCATTATGAATAACCCATTTCTGGACCTTTAAAGGGAGTGATAATGCATTTTCTTAGAGACCATTTAAGGTTTTGAAGTTTGTAAAAAGGTTCATGTGACAACACAGAATTATAAATAGTATAGACATTTTGATTACTGTCATTTTGTGACTTCTCATTAGTCAAAATGGATAAATGCAAGCAAACATAGGAGAACAATTACATGTAGTTGATGATTGATTGTCAGTGGTTACACAGTTTTCATATGAAAATTTAAGTTCTTATCCAAACTTTATACAAGTTTGAAAATAACACTGCTGATATTATATAGACAGCATAATCAACAAACATTATTAAATCTATGGCTTCTTCAAGGATTCAACTGGTAAGAGTCATGCAAACAATTAAATTACAACAAGGGGTCATCCATAATTGTCAACATTTTTCACAGTTTGCTAAGAGCACTCTTTTTGGAACCCCATCCCTCCTTCCAAAGTGTACATCAACATTTTTTGCAAGTCTGCACATCAACATGCAGGGTTAATAATTGATATACTAGTATTTCACAGCCATTCCTTATTATACCTTCTAGTGATCGCTTCAAATGTCTTTGGCAAATGATATTGTAAGAAATTTTCCACATTTTTCTGGCTTTTACAATATAATAGTATAATTGAGATTTTTAATCACCAATTACCAATGTCACCAGTATGTATCCAAACTGTCACCACAATTTGAATTGGTTTTGCACTGTGATCACCTTATCGTTCCTGGAAACTTGTCTGGTATACTATAAGCTTAATCAGAATGTTGTCATTAATTGAAAAACTTCTTTGCCCTTTTTCTTAAGTTTGATGTCTCTTTATCCCATATACCACTTTTCTATTCCATTTATTGTTAAAATTCTATTGCCTTCCTTTTTTAAGTTTATTTTTTTGAGGATAAAAAAAAACAATTACAAAGCATCCAAAGACTGCTAGGTTATTTATCCTAAATTTTAACCAATTTAGTTTTTGGAGGGTCAAGCAGATTGAAACTTGAAGTTTAATTGAAGGGATAAATGAAGCCTTAATCAGTTGAGGTAGGGAAGTACTTCTTTAGTTCAATCATTTAGAGCTGACTTCTGACCCAGACATTGTGTGTTCGAATCCCGCCGGTACCATTGATGATTTAAACTACAGATTTGTCTTTCCAAAAATTTGGATGACTTTGAAATTATTTCAAAAACAGAAAAAAGATCCAGAAACTTTTCCGGACCAGAAGTTAAAAACAAAAAATGTACAGAAAAATTTTGAAACTGAAACCCCCTCCCCTCTATCATGCACTTTGCAAACTTGTGAAAAATGTGACAATTATGGATGACCCCTAATTGAAAAAATTATTTTAAATTACTGAAATTCATACAACAAGAATAAATTTGTTCAGAGATATTGAAAAAAATAAATCCTTGGCATATCGTTCAACAAAGTCATATATTTAATCATTAGAAATAATGCATTATCTTTAAAACACCTACTCTAATCTTATAAGACCCAGTAGGTTAAACTGTTCCTTCTGTCCATAGTTATAGTCCAGCAATGAGTATGTGTGATACATTTTTTCAATACCAACTGTGACCACTTTATAACAAGTGTCAATATTTAGGTAGAATGTAAAAGTGGTATTCAAGAGATCGTTGTAGACACAGCAGCTTATACTGGTACAGGTGTCTCCCACATGACATTCAATACCATCTGGCAAAGCTGGTAGGATGACATTTCTCATACAGTCTGAAAAAGGAAGAATTTAACTGCAACAAATTGTTATGGAAAATGTTTCAATTGTAGTTATTTAGGGATAACAAGAAATTGGATCATGCTCAGACACTGCGCGGTAAATCTATGATATTCAATATTAATTTATTGTCACTTAATTTACGGTAGGAAAAACAATTTGCATGTAAACTGTTTCTTGATTTTCTACATCAACAGTAACACAAATAAAAGCAAAATAAGTGAACTTGATAATTAATTATAAAACTCATACAGGGCTTTTCCTGGCCTTTTTGGGAATGTCCTTCTCCGCTGATTTTGGGAAAATTTATCGACATTTTCTGTGATTTTGGGAAACTTTGCAATCATGCTTTAGTTTGAAGTTTCTAGGTTTGAACTTAGTTTCTGTGTGCTTTTTTTTTATGCAGCATGCTTGTAAATTTAGATGTGGTAATTATAAACTGCAAAATGATCATGAATCTTTTTCAATTTGTTTCATACTGTCACAGCTATGCAATTTTAATTCTGTATGACTATCCAAAGACTGACACTCCAACTGAATATTATCTAAAGTTCAACAACAGAAATTTCAAAGACATATGACATTATACTTTTGCTAAGCCCAATTTAAACCAGCAACCAAAATCTTTTAGTTTAGAAATCTAGATACAGAGTGTATATTAGGCTTTAAATATGGGGAAAACAGTATTCAAATTTAATAAATTTTCTCAGTTTACATGTTATGACTCAAATGTTGATTTACAAAGCAATATAACGATCTTTTTTTGAGTTCAAAGTTGAGCGTATGCAAACAGTTATGCAATCATTGTATTGATTAAAGCGCAAAAATGATATCGATGATCATAATTCTCCCTCCATTTTAGAGAGCATAAGTGTGAAAATATGCGGTACGATGTCGGAAAAAACCCGAAAAATATCCGGAAATTTACGATTGGGAAATTTAAGTCAAAATTGGGAAAAAAGAGGCAGTTTTTGCCATTGGGAAAGGTGCCGATATTCGGCACTAAATAAAAGGGAGGAAAAGCCCTGTCATATAGCCATGAAATTGGATGGGTATAAAAATATAGAAGTTAAGCTACTAAACAGATTTGTTAACTGAACATTTAAATTAAGGTTACTGGTCCTAACAAAAAAAGATGGTTAGTCAGTCAGCATTTCCACTAAAGCCCATTTCTGCAATCTTGGTACGGGGCATCCTAAAAATAAAGTGTGCACCAAGTTTCAAAGCACTCTCTTCAGTGGCTATTGAGAGGAATTCCAAAGAAAGGTGAAAATTTGATAAAAAACACAGTTGAGTGCCCATAACACATAAATGGGTGTTCAGACAAATTTTAACCTGAAATTATTTACTTCTAGTTGAAAATTATCAGATTTTGAGAAAAATCATCAATTTTAAGGAATAAGGGATAATAACTCATACAAGCGGTTGTTTTATAACTTCAACTCAATGGAAAGTTTTGTAGAGCAATTTATGCTCAGAAGAAGGATAGTAGCTTCAATTTTCCTTTATCTGTAATACTTTTTTAGCTATATGCCAAAAACTGTATTTTGACCAACCTGTTCAATTTTTTTGCTTGTATTTTTTTATTATTCCATATTTTTCTTTTTTATTACGAAAATCCAGTAGAAAAAATTGTTCCTAACATACACTTCCGTTCTAACTGAGGTCAAATTTTAGTATGGAAAATCACCCTATCAAAATGAAAACACCGCCATATTTCAAAACGCTGAATATCTTAAGGAAATAATTGTTGATTTCTAAAAGTACCCTTCTTGATCTACAAAAGGAGCATAATCTGAACCATATGCCGTAAGCAGTTTTCATTTGTCATGCAAAAAACACCAAAACAAGTTTACTTGTAGCCTAGATTTTTCAGCATATTTGTCAATATTTATGAATTGATTGATTGCATATTTAGTTGCAATATTCCCAATTAGCTTTATTTTAACTACAGTACAAAGTATCTTACTATCAATAAATGATCCATTAGATACATCTATTTTACATGAAAAATCCAGTCTATATGGAGTTATATTCAAATCTGATAGCAGCTTAGACACAGCATAAGCTGGCAACGTTGTATCTTCTAGTAGTCCAACATTCATAAGCCAGTTGTGGAAAGAAAAATCTGAAAAAAAAATCTTCTAATTACATTTAATTATATATTTATATTTGGAAAAATAAGTTAATACTGTTATCAACAGACATGATATCTAATAATAATACTGTATGTATGTTTTAAATATAAAAATCAGGCTAAAAATAGACATTCTCCAGTTAAAATTTTTTAGTAACAGAAATGTTATTAAAATTCTTATATGCTAAATAGTCTAATTTTGTGTCAATGGGTTTTTATAACTAACATGATTAAGTATTAGGTATGTATAGTTATCAGATTTAGCGAAAAACATTGATAGGTTCTTTCATACGTTTTTGGGAAAGACTGGTTGATCTTTCGAGAATAATAGAAATTTTATGTCTTTTCGCTAGTGGAGCGCAGCAGAACAAGACAAAAGACACAAAAATTTATATCACTAGTGAAAGATCACACAGACTTTCTTAAAAACGCATGAAAGTACCTATTTCTTCCGTAAACCAACAACTTTCACATCGCTATAACCTATAGACTCTCCATTGTTTTAGACTTCATTGTCTCTGATGACCAATCAAAACGCCGGAAACAAGTTCGTTGTTATGCTTCTATAACAAAGTTCTTGTTTCTCAGGCGTTTTGATTGGATGACGCAGCAAGTACAGATGTGTGCGCGTGAGTTCATCTGTACTGGGTCATCTGTATCAGAAATCGGCCATTTACGGAAGAAAATTTAATCTTTATTAACAATAGTTTTAAACAAAAAGACAACTTACACATAGATTAAAGCTTTTTTTAATTATTGTTTAATTTATTAGTTGGCTACATAAGAAATTAGGATTGCTTGTGGTGGACATGTCGACATTGCAAAGACAGATAATACTATGGGAATGACCTCATATACTCAATACAATAAAGTTATTGTATGTTTGGCTTTGTAGTTTCAGAGGAAATGAATCTGAAAATGTTAAGACATAAGGATTCCTCAGGAGTTCTAATGTTTGAAGTCAACACAGGAAAAAAAGAAGGCATCTTTGTGAAGGCCTCAGCTATACTGCAATAATTTATACAGCCAATCAGAAACAAGGATTGTCCATAGCATCCATTATTTGTCAAATCCCACAAAATAAAGAATGATTGCAGAGGGCGTCTTATAATTATTTACGCGAAGTTAAAAAAACATTGTTACTTGTATTTTCAATAAAAATTCAGCCATTCAGAAAAAATGACTTAACTGTTTTATATATGATCAAAGCAAAATGAGATTTGTTCAGTCAGGTAAACACTACCATTTTAGAGCAACAGCTTCCCTTTAAATTAAACTACTATTTTAATATAATATAATTAGGCCATTTAAGTAAATATTGCCTTTAAGAATGTTGCACCTAAAAAATGACAATTAAATGTTAACTTATATACAACTGTATCACTTACTACTGATATACAATCCAGAATTCCAGTTACAAGGTGCCTTTGGTAATCTGTATTTACTAAAGACAGTGACAGAGAGTTCACAAGGTAGCGAATGATCAGCTTCAAAACAGACACTTAAGGTCAAGTCAAACAGGTACTCATTCTCAGTATACAAGTCAATAAATGTAAATCTGAAGGAAGCAAATTATAATTTTAACAGCTGTGACAGTATTACTGACATGGGGTCATCCTTAGAGAAATGTTGGGTATGCTGTTTCTGACAGACTCATAGAAAATCCCGCAATTTTTTTTTCTGTCACTTTAACTTGATTCAACATTAGACAAAAATAATTTTGACATCGATACAATTAAAATGTTTATTTAATAAATAACAACAAGATGTCAAACAAATTTTTTTCAATTTCTCAAATGCAGCGAAATTAACAAATGCACATAAGTTAGTTTTAAAATTAAGTTTTTTTAACTTTCATATATATTTAATTTTAATCACTGTCTTGAGAAATATACAAGCTGCAATTGAAATAATAAACTTGTTTATGCTATACAATTATATGTCACTGTACAAGGATGCTTCTAAGTGACTCAAGCCCTTAAAATCCTGGAAAATTCCCTGTACTGTATTTTAAATTGACAATTTTGTGATGTCACCAACACATTATAGAAAGACTAATGGAATGTAGAGGCAATGTTAGGGTAATGCGTGATGCTCGCATTTAGGCTGTGCCTACATTTGCATTAAACTAGATATTAGTTGTATGGTATCCATCTTTGTGGGCTTGCCAACCTTAAAGTTCAAGTTCAAAGGTCATCAACAATCATATAAGACACATCACCTTAATATTAACTATCTACACACCAAATTTCAAAAGCCTACCTCAAAAGATAAAAAAGTTATAGCCCAGACAGAATTATTTTTGGACAGATGTATGGACGGACAGACTGAACACTATAAGACGTGCACCAGTAAATTGTGGGGCCCTAATAAAAGTACAAAACCAACCATGAGGGTTAAGTAAAACAGCCTATTTAAAACAAGGACACATATCAATATTATAGATTTAATTAATTAATACTTACTCCATACGAACAAAGCCAAAAAGCCACACTTGAACTGGATGTCCCCAGTCAAAATCAAACAGCCATCTAGTAAACTCCAGCTGTTCAATACTAACAGACAACTTAAACAGACATGGCTCAATACTGACAGATGTTCTGAAGGATCTCCCTACTGTATCTACACTGATACAACAGGCTACAGCAGTACAAGAATCAGAAATAGTACAGGCCACTGGTCCTGTGTTACTTGGAAAATAACTGATCCTACTACAATCTAAAATAAACAAAGATCTACATAAAGGAACATTGTTTCAAATATTTTCATAAGAACATTTAAAACATTTGTTAAGTTTCAGTCTAACTGGAAACAGAGAGATCATAGAGGTCATGTTTAGAGTCTGATCAACATACTATATCAGGATAAAATGATGAAACAATAACTGTAATGTTTAAAATCTGTCCAACAAAAAATAATCTGGAAACTTCATTTTACATTATAGAGTGGAAGATTGTTAAATGTTTGACCAATCAGAAATAAGAATTTCTTCTGACAAGCATAACATTCATATTTTAAATAAATATTATTATTTTATTAAGTAAATCAATTACTATTTTATCAAGTAAATCAAGTAAAGAGCAGACTAAGACATTACATTACAAGTTTATTGTTAAGATGTACATGTTTGGTGGAGCTCAGAGTAGTTTAGGATGATTTAATGATAAACAATTCAAAATAAATATGGCGTCATTAAAAAGGACCATACAATAATTTATCTGCTTGTGGTTGAATACAAATTATATTGTATAAATATTTATTACTCTGTTAAATTTCAATTTAAGTTACCATTTTTCCAGTTCTTCTCTGTGCAAGCTTCTTTCATTAGAAATTTAGTCAGACCCAAGTCATCCATCAAGTCTATCATTTCAAAAATACTAAGTTTGTGGTCATACGGCAACTCTTTCTCTTTTAAAAATGTCTTGTAAGAAAACTCTGCTCAAAAAAGAATTATTGAGTGAAACATAGACTTTCAGGAGAAATAAATGGTATAGACACAATAATGGAAAAGAAAAAAATAAGTAGCATGCTCACAAAGGGATACCCCCACTTGGCTTAAAGGCCAATTATCTCCCCTGAATAATATCTGGCAGCTATGAAAATTCTTCATGCACATCTACATATGATGTACTTCCTTCATGTAAATTTTCATCAAAATCTGTCAAAGAGTTTAGGAGGAGTTGTGCTTACGAGATCTCACACTGAATACTATATTTAAAAAGTCTAAGTCCAATTATCTCCCCTGAATAATATCCGACAGCAACAAAAATTCTTCATGCACATCTACATATGATGTCCTTCCTTCATGTAAAGTTTCATCAAAATACGTCAAGCGGTTTAGGAGGAGAAGAGCTTACAAGGTATGTGGACAGACGGACAGACAGACAGACAGGTGATTCCTATATACCACCCCCCCAAACAAGTTTGCGGGGGGTATAAAAGTACACTAACCATTCCCAAATATAATTTCATTCTGATTACCCTTTTATCACCACAACATCTTCACCATATATCATTTTGTTTCTAAGAGAACAACCCATTTATTAAAATCATTTTAAATAATAATTTGTTGAGAAACATTTCGTGAGCAAGCTTGCATCATAAGTGTTAACCACTTTTGTTCACAAGTTTTACTCCATGTCTAGTTACTGTGATCTTGACTTTGGACATGTGCTGCTAAAAATATTAAAGATCTACATAATGAAAACGTCTTAGTTTTGTATCATAGGGTATACTGCAGGTAAACCAAGTTGTAAGTTGTATGAGTAGTGGCAATTTAAATTTCCAGCTATTACTGATGAAGAGCTTTAAAGGAAAAAAGTTTAAACACCTTTCTAAGCAGCTGTTATCTGTATTTAGAACAGATTAACCAATAAGTAGAAAATACCTAACAGGTCATAGCATTTTGACTGACATATAACCAAATTGCTTCAAATAACATTTTAGTTCTCCATTATCAGAAACCTGCTATAAATACTCTTAATTTTTTTCTTAGACTGTGGTATAATTAACGTCTTTACAATTACCAATACAATTAAATATAACATATACTTGTAAATACTAAACAAGTACCAATTAAACATGTTTATTATTGAAAAAGTAATTCAATACCAACTTACGTGGATTTATAAAATTACTCTTCCAGTCACAGACTGACTTTGGTAATACTGTATTCTTTAACAGAGGTTGAACTATAATACAAGACTTAGACTCAAAACAAACACTTAGATTCAGGCTGACCATGTACTGTCTTTCACTGGGAATATCTTCAATCAAATAGCTGTAAAAGACACTTAATTTTACCATACAAAACATGATCGTAAAAAATGATGCAATGAAAATGGATTACCACATAACAACTAATGTAAATTTGTTGGCACAACAGAACCTTTAGTTAATTTCACTCTAAAAGTTAAGATTGAGAGATTGTCTGGTTTATATAATTAGTGCACTGTAGGATCCTGACCTTTTCTGTTAACAATTTAATTTTTTTATCTGATATTTTTATATAGTTTAATTGGAAAAAAACCATTTAACCTTCAAATACAGAATGCACACAACAAATTATAAAGTCGCTTCATTTTTCTAGACTTAAAAATTCATAAGATTCTAATAGTAAAATGTGAAAATTAGTCAGAATATAAAAGGTGAACATTATCCTAGAAACTTACAAATTATCTGACATTGTAGTTCATAGTAGGAAATTTAAATTGTTTAGCTAATTAGAAACAATTATTCCCATAATTTGGTTTTAGTTTGTATAATCAAGAGTTTTTGTAGATGACCTTACATCAAATCCATCCCATCCCATCATTCCTCTAACAGAGACCATGTTAATGCTAGCTGTTAATTCAATAAAACATAGAAAAAATATTAACCAGAATAACTAAGTGAGTTCCAACATGTATAATATTGACAAATAATTTTTAAATAATAAAATGTTCAATTTCAAAATCACTGAAATTAGGCAAATATTTAAATAAAAAACTTACTCCAGATTAACTATGCCATAAAGTCTGAAATGATGTAGCAGACCATAAGTGTATTCATTAAGACTGATGTTGAGGCTGAGTTTTTCTATTCCTAGGTTCAGCTGTTTGCTGCATGGATCTAAAGTGAGGTATGTGTTAAAAGATCTCCTAACCAGGTCTACATTGGTACAACATGTAACTCCAGTACAATAGTCATACAGATGACAAGATGTAGAATCTGCTAACTGAGGCATGCTGACTGGCTTCTGACAACCTTGAATAAATTAAATAAAAATCACACATCCGAGTAGTTTTCAATAATTGCATGAAGTCTTCTTTCTAGTTTTGATTAATTGTTAAATTTCTGTGCCTTGTACAATTGCAATTTTTTTTAAAGAGGTACGTGTTAAAAAAGGTAAATAATAGGGGCTCACAACTTCCTGTCTGTGCTACACCTATGGAGACCTGTATGGAGACCTACAGCAACACCAAAAAATCTAAGAAATCATAACAGAAAAAAAAAAAAAAGAATGTGTCTATGGGACACAGATGCCCCAGATAATGAAATCCCAAACAGGAAGTAGTTGTCCTACAGGTCTGAAAGTCGCTAAAGACGTACATATTGTGATACTGAACCACCTTGCCAAATATCAAATTGTTCTCATGTACGGTTTCTGAGAAAAGCTTGACGAAACTTTTCATACTTGTGTTCACACATTTTCATATTGGCCCAGTCCCAAACAGGAAGTAGTCGTCAGAAAGGTCTGAAAGTCGCTTAGGACGTACAACTTGTGATACTGAACCACCCTGCCAAATTTCAAATTGTTCCCATGTATGGTTTCTGAGAAAAACTTGATGGAAATTAGTATATACCTACAGACAGACGGACGGACAGACAGAAGGACATGAGTAAAACTTAATTGACCCCCCCCCCAACATGTCGTCGCAGGGGCATAAAAATCTGTTCAAACTTTCGCAAATTTTAAGTAGATACTTTATTTTTAAAACAGCAGATGTGAATCATAAGCAATCCCTACCTTTATGTTGTTCCAGGATATTATAAGTAAAATATGAAATCAACAATCGACTACATCAAAGTGAAGTATTCAGAAACACTATTGCCTAGATAGAGCAGATCCTTATTGAATATGGCCACAGACCCATATTGAACAAGTCAGCAGATTTGTCAAGTTGTACAAACTATTAAAATGTAGCATAAAGTGAAAATGAAAATGGAGCAACACAAGGAATCAATAAATGAGTAATGTTTTAAAAACGTTGAAAATGACTTTAAACTCAGGAATGTATGCCAACCATTATACGAATGCACTGTCTTCTAGTCAAGTATTTAAATAACAGGTGGGAGTCTAATTAGTTAGCATACATGTTTAAATTTGGCCTTTGTTTGTATACATTCATATTTTATTAATAATGTAATGTTTGCTTCAGCAAGCATATTTTTGCCCCATATTACCTAAATTCCAGCCTTGTTTAGTTGGGTAGTAGGGGATATTTTGTTTATCGCATTGGCTGTCAAGAAGAAACTGAGCAACTCCAAGTTCATGAAAAAAAGCTGTTGTTGAGTATGTAGTCATTTGTTCTGCCTCTGTGCTTAAACCTCTACCTTCCATGTAAGATGTCAATGAGAATTCTAAAAATAAAAACCGATTAAAAATTATTTTTGTCACAGCATGCACTTCAAAATGTATTTTTTTTTTTGAAATATTTCTAATAACATTTGTTTCAATTAGTTAACAGGTTTCAAAGGAGAAGCTTTTTTAAATATTTTTCCCATTAAGGGTCCAGTGGTAAACTATGTCCTATATGGTAGCAGCAAGTCTGATTTTCCAATTGGCATAAAAAACACAAACCTTCTAGTTTACCAACCCATGAATATTGGTCATAAGTTTTCTTAAGTAGTTTTAGAGAAGAAGCCTTGTACACCTTTTTTCCATATGGTCCTATGCAAAGTAATTACTATACAGTGAGTAAAATATATTTAATGCACTTCTGGCAAATTTTAATTATCAAAATGAATTATCAGCTTTTTTTTGGCACACGCGAGGTGAGCGTCTATAGATCGGCATTTTAGAGGCTTAGAATACATTTTGCATGCAATGGGTGCAGACTACCACAATTTTATTCCAAGACTGCCTCTGGAATATCTTAGAACTGTATCCAGTAGTATGCTTTATCTTTCACTTGAAATTGTCCATGTAAATTTCAAAATTGTCAAAACACTAAGGTATGTAGATTTCTATCAAAATAGGAATAAAATTGAAAGGCGGAATGTGGTGACTGTTCACAATGAAGTTGGGACTTTGACCTGGTTCATTCTCAAAAGTGATGTGAAGTCCCAATTTCATTGTGAACAGTCACCACATGCGCCTTTCAATTTTATTCCTATTTTGATAAGAAATCTACATATTTTTGTTACCACATCATGTGTACTTGCCACACAGTGGAAGCTTGTTCCCATCTGAGTTTTACTATGTACATAAAAATCAAAAATACAACAAAGTTCCAGGCAATAAATTTTGCTACGTCTTACGCGCGTTTTATCTATTCAAGACTCATCAGAGGCGCTCTACCCAAAAAACTGAAAATGCCAAACAAGTGGAACCATGATTAGATGACTTCTTCACAAGCCCTACTGATATGTAATTTCATGTCTTACCTGAAATTTTAAAACCTGCACTAAAATCACACAAAGGCTTTGAAAGTCTGGCATCTTTTAGCAGATTAAGACTAATTTCACATTTTTCTGCCGATTCTAGACACACTGTCACATTTAGACTGAATAACAGTACACCTTCAGAGATCAGGTCTTCCAAAATAAATCTAAGAATAAAAGTACACCTTCAGAGACCAGGTCTACCAAAATAAATCTAAGAATGATGAAATGTGTAAAATCATACAACAAAAGTGGAATATATTTTAAACACATATTTGTATTTCTTTTCATCACGAATCAAGTAAAGTTTGACTTGTTTTGCAACAATACTTGTTTTACAAATGCCCAATTCTTATAACTGTATAGATGCAATATTAAACATGTTTTTAGTCATAAAGTAATAAACTGCTGATGAATTTGTGAATGTGGCTTTAGAATTATAATTCACATGTGCGATAGTCTTACACTATACAAAGTTTACTGAAAGGCATCCAATTTTCTGACCAATATCTTTGAATGCAATTTATATGCTTTTGTGAATGATCACTAAGTTTAAACCTTCTGTAAAAAGTCCATGAATAAATGCAGAACTAGAAATCTAATGGAAGATTTTATATCTCTTACTTGAATGGTAGTGATTATTTAACCAATGCATTAATTTATTAGAGACATGGCTGAATTAACTTACTCTAAATGAATTAATCCAAATAATCCATATCTCTTAGATGTCCCCCACTTGTAGTCAACCAAAGAATACACCAAGGTCAGTTTCTCCATAGACACAGTCATCTGCCAGTCACAGACATCTACATCAACACTTACACTGGTCAATATATTTAACTTGTGAATGTCCACACAGCAGTATAAAGCTGTACACTTGCTTGGAATATGACATGATGCCAAGTTGGATATGTTTTGGTAAGTAATTAATGATGACGGACAATCTGAAATAAAATCATATTAATTTTTTTTTTGCAGATTAATCAATAGTCTAGTATATGCTAATAAAACTTTATAATAAATGTAATAAAGATACCAAAGACACATGTATCATCTAATCATTTCATCACCAGTGGCATGTAGTCAAACAAAATATATTGTAAGGCAAACTAACCACTGAAATTCCAAAATATAATGCCAAATCCTGAAAAAGCCATCTGCATAACTGGGAATTAATAAAATGTAAGAACATGTTCACAGTTAAATTCAACAACCACATTGTTCCATATCTGCAAACAAGTGTAACTATAAGGCTGGAGAAAGTCTTTTGTACTAACAGTCTACTAACAAAGAAATCAAACCAGAGTTTGTACAGTATATACATGTAAACAAAGATATTTAGAGAGAGAGAGAGAGAGAGCCAGGAGAAAACATTTGGAAAACAAATTTCATTTAACATGCATCTGTCCTTTTTTTAAACCATAATACAAACAAGCATCATCCAGCTTATTCACTGACAAATCAAAATAAAAATACTTAA
Organism: Limnoperna fortunei; assembly: GCA_944474755.1. Classification (NCBI taxonomy): domain Eukaryota; kingdom Metazoa; phylum Mollusca; class Bivalvia; order Mytilida; family Modiolidae; genus Limnoperna; species Limnoperna fortunei. The sequence goes on from OX104122.1 coordinate 50,160,411, forward strand.
GCAATGCTTAAAAAGAAATCTTTGTTTTTCAAAGTTCTTCTTGATAATACATTTTCTCCTACAATAATTACCATTAGACCATCCATTGTTGTATTGTGTATTGAGATGACAAGAAGGATAGTTCAGGTAAGGTGATATGTTCATGTCTTCCAGTAATACAGCTACATCCATTGGGTGTTCTAGTGACAATTCTTTCTCTGTCAAATACTGGGACAGGGAGAAATCTGTAAACAAAAACAATTATTGATTATGTATATTTTTATCTCCACTTGTTTGTTAATGATTAGAATCTACAGTACATTATCAGTGCAAAGAGTGTAATTTTAATGGTATCATGATGTTTCTATTGCTTCTTTGTTTACAGATAACCAGAAAAAACCTAAAGAATAAGTATGTCAGATACTGACCTAAGAAATTTCTAAATTTAAATGAAAATCTATATACTTAACAAGTAACATTAAACTGTAGATTGTAGCATAAAAAATTATCATGCACTACATTACAATTGTTTCTGATATATTAATTTTAATTTTGTCTTATATATAAACACACCTTTAATCTGAAAGCCTTTATCCCAGTCACAGACAGGAGTAGAAATAATGCTTCTTTGAAGTACAATGAACTGCTCACAGCTGTCAGTCTGATCCCAACACAAGCTGATGACTAAGGAGACAGCATATTGATGTACAGCGTAGAAGTTGTCAACTAAATAGCTAAAATATAACAGTATGTCAATAACTCAAAAAGAGACTTCTCTAAATCACGGCAACAGTTTTGTACTATATTGGAGAAAAAAAAGAGGTTCTTCATTTGTGAAACTGAATGCAACACAGTGGTACTTTGTGGTACAATGTATATGGAAAGTATGAGACAGACAAAGATTTAATGATACAAGTCAGTAATTGTGTATGCTCAGTCATACAGCTAAAATGAGACTGAAGTTCCAATAGGAACATATTGGTAAACACTCTTTTCCAAGTCACTCAAGGATGAAATATCTCGCTCAACCCAAAATAATTTGGCCAGTAAAGAGATCTCATCATGTTGTAACTGTGTACCATTTTTCTTGAAAATGTTAAGTCAACTTCATAAAAAAACTGACAGAAAATCAATGTATTTTTTAAATACTATAGATAGCAAAAACTTAATTTAATTAAGTTATACTCTTATGCAAAAAATAATGATATCACATCCATGTGTTTTAATCAAATAGCCTTTTAGGCCTATACAATTCAAATTAAGTTAATTATACCAGCAAGATAAACAGTGTAATGATAAAGATGTATAAACTGCTGTGAATTTTAAGAAAACCATCTTACGTCAATTTTACAACTCCATTCAGATCCATCTCTTCCCATTTTCCCCAGTGGTAATCACTCAGCAAGATTTTCCTTTCTAATCTCTCTATTCCAAGTGTTATTGAATAGTTGCATGGGTCAAAGTTCATATACAGATGAATGGACCGTCTAAGTACGCTAACATCCATACAACACTGGACTGATCTACAGGTAGCATCCAAGTAACAGCTTATGGACTGCTTTAATGGTGGTAAAAATAGAGAACTTATCCTGCAACCTGTGGAAGTAATTAGCATAAAATAATAAATGTTACTTTTGCCTTAGATTTTCTAGTTTCAACTACAGTCGAGGAACCGGTTATCGCACATCGGGGGATTCAGCGCATGTCACATATCTTTCGATTTCGGTATTATTTAAAAAAAAAATTAATAAAACCTTCCATGGACAAATTGTGGTCTTTATATAACATTGCAGACATTTAATTCTGCAGCGTAATTTTTATAAACATTCGTTTCTTAAATATCATAAAAAATGCAAACATACAAGAAAAGATCTTTAAACCTTCAATCAATCTTTAGTATATCAATGACTGCTCGATATCTTTTATTGTAAAAATTGAACTGTTTCATCAATGTTTAACTTTAGAATTGCTATTTATAAAATTTTTTTCTTAATTCAATCCTGTATTGATTTTTTTGCACATGCACGATATCATCCGACATACCATTATTTACATAAAACCAGGTCATGCTAAACAAAAGGACAAAATTAAATACTTTGCCAAACAAACTTTAACAAATTGGGTTGTATGTTTTAAAAATAATATATTCAAAGATTAAAACATTCAGCTTTCTCGATTAAATATTTTTTCTGAAACTAACAAAATTTACAAAAATGTCTTAGGTGTGCAATAACACCGGACTACTCTGTATCGTAACCAAATAAACCATGTTGGCATAGATACCTATTTAATATACATAAAAACAGTTCATTAACAACTGAGCAATTACAGATCTTTCACATCTAGTATCTTTTAAAAAAAATATGTCATATAGATCACCAACTATTGTTTTATGAAAATGAAGTACAATTTAATAATATTCTGCTTGTTTTGTACTAATTTTTTTTTCAGTGCTTTTGTAATTCAGAAGTATATGGGAATAAACAGCACATTTGTACCTCTCATACTTGAATCGAAGACTAAGAACTGAAAACATGCAATCTATCTGGTGCTTGATAACAAAATACTTTGCACACAAGAGAATTTTGTCATTAACAGCAATATAAACAAGGAATCTGTGAGCTACTGCTCACTCTGTATACCCCTGCTATTCACATCATTCAATTGACTAACTGATAAGCAGAAAGTTGATATGCAATAGACCTGAAATGGGTACTTGCAATATAGAACCACATGGTAAGGTCATATATAAAATTTCAAGAAGTGATAAGTAGTTGCTGAGAAAACGGTTACAAAAGTTATGTTGCAGATGGAAGGACAGACGGACACACAGAGGTAAACCAGTACACCCCCTCCTCTTTGAAGCGGGCATATAAAAAAGCATGCACATTTTATATAGTGGTACCTGAACTCCAACCTTGATACTGAGCAGCATACACAGAGCTAGGATCATTTCTATTACATTGACTGCTTTTTAAGAATGTTGAAATACCAAGTATATCCTCTAGCTGGAGGACAGCGATACTAGACAAGGGCCGTGTTGGGTTTAAACTCATCTGACTGTACCATTCTGCTAATGACCAGTCTAAAATATATTCCAAAAATTAAGATAATTGGTCAAAATATGTACTGTATAAATAATTATATGTGCAAATCCTGTTCATAAAATATAATGAGCAACAAGCAATATGCTACAATACCAAAGCAATACAGTACTTGCACCCGTAAACGCAACACTTTGACTGATTGATAACTGATTGCTGACGGATTTTGGAACGCTGACTGATCGCTGACTGATTGATGATGACGACATCCGTCAAAAATTATGAATCCGTCATTACCTTGGTAACCGTCAGCGATCAGTGCGATCAGTCCAATCAGTGCGATCCAGAATCCGTCATTTAATTATATGCATAAATCGGTTAGTTTATTGACGGATTCGTATAAATTAATAATTTAAAGATAAAACGGATTCTGCGGCGTCATTTGTATATAATATATGTATTTATTATACCTTTTTTATAATAAAATAAAAACATGCGTTTAAAAGAATTGTTAATACAATGTCTCGTTCTAAATGAATAAATAAACATATTTAAAGAAATTTTTTTTTCTTTATATTATATAATTAAGCACATTTCTTTAAAGCAGGACATATCAGGGAACCGAGTCCTGTAAACCTCCAAAAAACTTCTATTTAAGGCACATCAGTAACGAAGAGGTAAATGTTTTTTTTTCGTAATCCATTATTGATTCTCTTTTTTTATTCCCGCTACTCGTGATTTTTTGCGACCTGTTACATGTATATTTTTTGTCATATATTAAGCCGACCCGACTCCCCCAATTAGTAACAGATTTATTTCACATTTAGGAAAGAACGTGGCCTCTTTTTGACATCATTATTAGTTACTTAAATGTATGCCTGCGTGTTTTTTTTATCTACAACATTTTAAATACAATTATAAAACTGTTGTGTATAACAATTGTTCAACTGTTAAACAATCATTGTCAATCAAAACGCATTGTTTACTAAACAAAAGTTGTATTGTAAAATATACAGCAATTCTTGTCGCAAGTTTTATTGGACAGGCAATAAAATTTGTTTAGAAAAGTATACATACAATTACGCTGGATTGTTCCATTTGTTTCATGGCGTCCATTTTTTTATTGGGGGTGGGGTGGGAGAAAGCCGGAGTACAGGTAAAAAACCGACAGTCTTTTGCCAAATAAAGTGGAGTCGGGGGCACCCTATCTGCAGTCGTTCGAAAATCCGCAACCTGTTGACAGGCATGTGACAACTAGTAGATGACTAACCAATCAGCCACCTAGGCCCCAATAACGCCGGGGAGAATTGTCTGCGAATACTGAGGTTAAGCGTAAAAATGTGTTACAGATAGACACTTGTTTCAGTACGAAATAGTAATTTTTTTAACAAAACGTTATAAATTGTTTAGGTCTTAACATTGTCATTACAGTGTCATATCGATGAAACAGAACCATTTCAAAACTTGCCTTTAAAAGAGTGTCATTCAATTTAAACAATAACTTATTGTATTGATTGATTGTTTGCTTTTCTTTCAGCGAGAGTATTTCAGCTCTATTCATAACGAGAATAAGTTAAATATAAATCAATTAGATTTGTTTGCTTGTTTAAATATTGTTTAATCCACTTTCAGCAATTTTTCAGCTATATCATGGCGTCCAGTTTTTATTTGAGAAGGAAACCGGAGTACCCGGATAAAACACCTGTCCTCCAGTAGGAAAACTGGCTCCCTTTCAATTTAGTCGAGTGCACCCTGCCTGCAGTGAGATTCGAACACGAAACCTCAGTGTTGACAGACCACGTGATCAATAGTTGATGAACTTACATCACCACTCGGCTCCTTTAATCAATTAGAGAAAGATGGACAAAAGGGCAATTTTGAAAAATATGGGGCATGGGTTGGGGAGTAAGATTTACTTTTTTTTCGTACAAGGAGCGTGACACTCTCTAAACATGTCACTATGGTTCGCGGCAATTTTAATATGACCTGAACCACCCCCCCCCCCCCCCCCACAAAAAAAAATATAAATAACGGGAGAACATCCCATGTCCGCCAGCTTAGGACGCGCTGGGCAGCTCTGTTAAACCTATCAACCAATTTCAAGTACTTCCTAATTTAAAGGAAACCATTTATACTTATATATCATTAATTGTGGAATGACTTTAAAAGAAATCGTAAAATAAACAATTGCGACGGCTAAAATGCGAAAGCAAAATTGATTTTCGTATCACGCTTACATGTTCGCATTTTTAACTCATAAGCTTCGATATACAAACGCTGTTAGTAGTTTAATCTTTATTTGAGATTTAATTCTGTGTAAATTCATGTGACACAATGAGATAGTGAATAAAATATATAAATAGATGTTTCCGCTTTTGTCGTAAATCGTATTCAGTATTATACACCGGAATTCTTAGGAATTGTGGCACAGTAGTTTATTCTTTATTTGTTTGTTTGTTTGAATGATGTTTTTATTGGGGTAGGAAGCCGGAGTACCCGAAGAAAACCCCCGACCTGCGGTAGGAAAATCCTTGTCAATTAAGATTGGAGTTGAATACACCCTGCCTGCAGTGAGAATCGAACCCACAATCTCTGTGTTGACAGACCACGTGATCAATAGTAGACGAACTACCTTGATCATTCGGCCAACGAGGCCCCTTATTCTTTATTTGAGATTTAATTCTCTGTAAATTCATGTGACACAGTGAGATATTTTCGCTTTTGTCGTGAATCTTATTCAGTATTATACAGCGGAATTTTTAGGAACTGTGGCACATAAGTTTATTCTTTATTTAATTCTGTGTAAATTCATGTGACACTATGGGGTAGTTAATAAAATATATAAATAGATGTTTTCGCTTTTGTCGTAAATCTTATTCAGTATTATACACCGGAATTCATAGGAACTGTGGCAAAGAAAAAACTGATCAAACCACAACCAAAGATCTTTTTAAGCGTTTACAATAAAAAAAAAACACGACCTCGGAGGTTAAGGTATCAGTAACCTATTATTGATCACCAAGTTGTATGTTTGATCCTTACAGCGAGATGGTGTGCTCGACACATCCCTATAAATTTGCAAAGAGCACCAGTTTTCCTGTCGAAACTTTGCTGTTTCGTTGGGTACTCCAGCTCTTCCAAATTAACACTCGACGTCATATGATATAAACTAATATAATTTTTTAAAAATAGTGTTAAACAAACTTCAAACATACATATAATGCTGACGCGAAAAGGCGAAGTGGAAAAATGTTACGATTTTGCCTTCGCGTTTTTCGTGTTTCTCGCTTTGTCCGCTTTAAAACTTTTCGAAGACAAATACGAGATGTACGCCTTGGCATGCGAGGTCAAATATTTTGTGAATTTATTGTGTGTGTGGTTTTTTTTCATTTCTTTTTTTAATTATTTTTTAATAAAATGACACTATGTGATGTTTATATGCCGTCAACGATGTATTAGTGATAGATTTTTTTCGGGGGGGGGGGGGGGGGATTTCCATTTATCATTTATAACTTTAGACTAGACGTTTTCCGCTTTCAAAATACCGACGTGCGCCTTGGCACGCGAGATGCTTTATTAAAGTCATTGTGTGTGTGCGTTTTTAAATTTACTTTGTTTTAATTATTTTGTTACACTATGTAATGTTTATATTTCGTCACAGATGCATTAGTAATAGATTGGGGAATTTCCATTTTTTTTATTAATAACTTTAGACCAGTTTTAGCCTTAATATTAGATAAAACGATCCATCAATGAGGACATAACAGTTGACATTTTTATACTTCTAATATTTGCGAGTGAAACGAATTTTCACATTTCGAAATATTAATTTTACTAACCGGAAGTTGAATGGACGGATTGGAGCGATCAGTCCAAATCAATCCGTCAGATCAGTCAAATCGTTCCAAATCCGTCAATTGACGGATGGACGGATTGGGAACGATTTGACTGATCTGACTGATTGATAACTGATTGGTGACGGATTTTGGAACGCTGACGGATCGCTGACGGATTGATAAAAGTGTTGCGTCTTCAATCTCAAGTACTGTACCACTTTCAACTTCAATTCATAGAGATTTAATAAGATTAAAGGTAATTCTATGAACAGGCAATATCAAACAAAATGTACTCATCACATGAAGTTCATTAGATATAACATCCCATTATTCAACAAACTCTTCAGTATATTTTAAAGTCAGCATTTGATTATATTTTGAAACCATAGTTTGGAAATATAATTCTAAATTAAAGCATGTTCCATGGTGGTTTTTTGTGCTGATTACCAAAACCTCATCTTCTCACTTCTGAAATGTACTAAATAGGTCTATGGCAGGATAGTAATGGAAAATAATACCAGCAATAAACTACAATCAATATATGAGCAGTACATGGGCTGTGTTATCTTGGTAGCATGTTCTCAAATCCAGATAACTTGATGCATTACCATTGACACTTAAAGAAAGATATAACAGACTAAATGGAGAAAAAAACACTCAGAACTATTGACATTGGCATGAATTAACACTTTCTATGGATTGTTTTGAACATAACCAATTTTCAGTCATTTAAAGATCATATTAATGGATTATGGATCTGTGGTCTATAGTATGACTGAAATCTGGGATATTTCACAGCAGTACAAAAAAAATACCCACACCTATACAGTGATTTCACTCAGTTTATATCTAATAAGTAGAAGGCTACTAACCATTTATAAATAACTTTTTTCCAAATAAATCTATCTATAAACTGTAAAATATGGTATGTCAAACAAAGTTGATACTAACTTGAACTTATGAATCCTTTTTTTAATTGGCACAGTTTCTTGGGCAACTCTGTACGTGAAAGAAAGGTAATATCCAAAGCACACGGTCCTTCATCATTAAAGCAAACTTTCATATTCAGATCAATATAATAAGATGATCTTCCTTTTAAATCTGTAATCTTGTAGCTGCAAAAATACATTGAAAAATTTATGACTTGCAAATTTAATGACTAAAAATACTTGTAAAAATATACTCAAGTATAAAAAAAAAGAAATTCTTTACACATTCTTGGCTTATTCAACAGATAAATTCTATTGCAAATTTGAATTTTACATAAGTCCAAATTCTGTCTTTCTAGAAATAATCTGATACATCTCACCTAATGAGTAGTACTTTTCCAATGTGGAATTGTTTCTGTACTCCAAATTCAAAGTCCAACAAAGAGAATTCAAACTGGTATTTCTCTATACCAATATTCAGTTTATAATCACACGGATCTAGTGACAGGTATATATTGATATTTTTGTTGATAAGTTGTACATAAACACAGCAACTGATTCCTGTACAGGTGTCATCAACAAAACATGCTGTACTATCAGGTAAGGCAGGGAATGTCAGATTAGATTTACATTCTGTAATATATAATACTAAATAATGTTAGGACCAATCAGTATCAGTAGAATTAATAGATGCACCTCAAACAAAATGCACTACAGTTTATTCAACTATTCTCAATGGGTGGGCAGTATATCGCAATATAGTGTGAATATGATTTTCATTTTCACACTAAATTTGGGTTTATACTAGCTAAATAAACTGTAAGTATACAATACAATGAAGCAAAAAGAAATATTTTTTTACCCTTCACTAGGTACCTATATACAAAGTTTGAAGTGAATCCTTTTACTTTTACACATTTTATTTTCTCTACAAAATAAATTGGACAAAGTCGATCTTGCGATCCTTGATACCCCGGCTTTTGTAAAAATTTATAACGTTTTTCGTGGACTGTGAGCTTGAAATTTGACAGATTTCCCCCAAAATCGATAGGCTTCTTACCAACCTTATATATAACAATATCCCAAAGTTTCATTCAAATCACATGCAAACTTTTTGAGTTGTCGTCCGTAAACAACTTTTTTGTACAAATTTCTAACGTTTTTCGTGGACTGCGACCTTGAAATTCGATGGATTTCCCCCCAAAATCAATAGGCTTTTTACCAACCTGATATGTAACAATATCCAAAAGTTTCATTCAAATCGGATGCAAACTTTTTGAGTTGTTGTCTGGAAACAACTTTTTTGTTAAAATTTCTAACATTTTTCGTGGACTGTGCCCTTGAAATTTGACGGATATCCCCCAAAATCAATAGGCTTCTTACCAACCTGATATATGACAATATCCCAAAGTTTCATTTAAATCGGATGTAAACTTTTTGAGTTATTGTCCGGAAACCAAATGTGGATGAACGGACGGAAGGACGGACCAATGGACAATGAGGACCACTATATACCCCGGACTCTGTCGAGCGGGGGTATAATAAACTTTAAGAGAGATAACTCAACAATTAACCTAAGGAGATGTATGGTTCTTGTTAAGAGCACTCCTACTTATTATAGTCTATCCATTCTCCTAGTGTAAAGTCAATATTTTTAAGTTTTCAGAGATACGTTCAGGGCATCATCATAAAAGACACAATGACAGAAGGATGGACATACAAATGGACAACTATATGCTACCCTTCACAGAGAATAAATACTAGTGATACACTATTTTATTGCAATATCATATTACAAGTATTTAATAGCTGTCAAAAAATGTCACACATTTTAATTATCAAACAGGTTTAAACTGGGCCTGGGGCCTCGGTGCCTGAGTGGTTAAGGTAGTTCGTTTACTATTTATCACGTGGTCTGTCAACACTGAGATTGCGGGTTTGATTCTCACTGCAGGCAGGGTGTACTCGACTCCAATCTTAATTGACACGGACAGTTTTCGTACCGCAGGTCGGGGGTTTTCTCCGGGTACTATGGCTTCCTCCCCCAATAAAAACTGGACACCACGATATAGCTGAAAAATTGCTGAAAGTGGCGTTAAACACCATTCAAACAAACAAACAAACAAACAATAAACCTTGCTACAAAAATGTTTCAGAACCAAAAAGATAATGGATAGAGTTATAAATATGTAGCAGAGTCATTTTTTACAATAATATGATTTTCTAATTATGTTTGAAATTTGTGTAAAAAAATGTGTTAAAATTAAGAGTCAATAAAATTATTTTCAAAAACTACTTTGAAGCGGTTATATTTTTGAATTGGAAGAGTTATTTTTAATTGAACAAAGGCTTTCCCTTTATTGAATTTTGATTGGTCACGGTTTATTTGGCGCTCTTTTTGTAATCTCTTTGTTCTTACCACGGTAGACGGAAAATAGCCATTGTTGAGCTTAGACGCATTTAATATTGCTCTGTCTAACTTTGATGTGTTAGCTGAAACCTATTTATACAATCGACACATTCGAAAGATTATGATTTTGACTGTTTCCACTTGGACATTTGACAACGGACAGTTTCTGTAAGTCTTACTTCTTTTTAACATATATAATGTAAAATAACAATTTTGGTGAAACGTTCTTTTTCTAAGCAAAATGTTATTATCCTCTTGCATGAATATGTTTTATAACATTGTGAATGAAATTATCGAGAGAAAGCTGATATGTTAAAGCGGATAGTTTGTAATTTTGAAATACTGCGTAAATTGTATTTTTCATAGTATAATACATGTATGTTGATCGTTACTTGATTATTATAACTTGTAATCTACGAAAATAACGTTTTCCATACTTAAGTATGCATCACATTGTATAATTGAGTGAACAAGTAAACAAGTTATTGTCGCACTTGTACTATATGACATATATTTATTATGGACATTTTGGTTGCAGGATCTTGTACGCTTTCCTGTGCTAAAGAGTTCCAATATTATTTTACTCGTGGACTCACTCCACAAGTGGTAAGCCCTTATTTTTTTATTTTGTTATATTTTTATATTATCTATTCAGTTTTTGTTCGGGAGATCATGTAAAGTTCATTATGATTATCTCCCCTGTTTTTGTGCAATTTTAAAAGATTATTTAAGTAATGACAGTACAAAGAGTTAAATTAAAAATACAGGAAAGTTTCATTAGTATGTTAACATTGAAACACGACGATTGGTTTTGATATTATTGCTTTATTATGATTAAGGTAAATTGAGCAAGATTTCAATTTAAAACGCATATAGTTGATATTGGTGTGTGTTCGATTTATACATGTCGCTATTTATATATTAAGTACATTATACCAAATGTTAATATTGTCTGTGATAATGATATTGTTAAATCTGATTGTATTTTATTGTAATTTCAGAGTATTTTATTCTAACGAGTAATAAAACATCGAACCTTAGATTGGTTAGTTATTAATGAAACCACCCTGTTACAAATGGCGCCCACGTAGTTTATGATGGAACCATGGCAACGGAGATATCCGGGGTCGACCGAAGTGTACACATGAGATGTTTATCATATGGAGATTATGCGCATGAATGAATTTACATGTTATTGTTTACATTGTCCACGTGGATTTGTTTACATCTTGACTTGTCGTTTCCGTCTTAGAAGATTGTGTTCCGGTAGTTACTTTTGTAACTTAGACTTTTGTTTTGATTTTCGTTATTTGAAAATCAAACTTTATTATAGTGTGTGTTATTTTATTTTGTGTGTTTGTATATAATTCTGATATGGATTAAGTACTGATCAACGAATGAGGTAGGAAGTTTATTTACTTAATACACTTATTTTTTAATATTTGCAGTCCTATTTTGATTAATTTTTTTTTGTCCAGTCACTTGATAGTTGCGCTTGATTGACTGATTTGTTGCACTGATTACTTATTGTAGGTACGTCATTGTTTACTTATAGTAAATATATATATTTTTTTGTTTACTTTATTTTGTTTGCATCTGTATATTCACGTCATTTAACAGAAATCAAAACTTAGTTTTCATATATCGTGATCAGTACAGTAAATTATATAGAGGTATATTTGTGTATAGTATTTTCAAGATACCTTCATTATTTTTTTTAATTAACATTGAAGTTGTATTTTGATTTTTGTGGATCATAATGTCTTAGTGTTGTTTACATTTTGAGTACACATTATAGTTTGTGTTTACACCGTAGATTGGAGAATATAATTGTCATAGAGTAGTATAATACAGTGTACAAACTTTATTTTTTGTGTGGTACAAGTCAAAATTTTGTATTTTGATTTTGATAATTAGGTGTGATAGTACTTAAGTTTTTGTACATATATATGGTATACTTAGTATATGGTTTATAGTACTTTGTAAATCATCAGTTAGAGTCTGATTAGTAAGAAAGTGGTGTTGTGACTTACACTTATTAATACTGACATATAACATTCTTTGTTGCACGTATAAGTAACCAGAATTGACTTATTTGACTGAGAATACCGTAGGACTTTTTGAGTAGTCTTGGTTGACGTAGTTGTTTCGTTTTTGTATTCAAGGGAGGTAATAGTATTCAGTTTCTGGTATCTAGTTACCTATTGCTGTCATCTGTTGTTTACTTGTCCTTTGACTGCAGTGAGAGGTTCTTGTTTGCTTGTATTGCTGCTCTATCTGCTTGCTTTGTATCTAGTTGACTTGTTCTTTGCAACTTATTATATTTTTTTTAAAGGAAATTATTACATTTTTTTTTAAATATTTTTTTTCACAAACTGGACTTAGATAACATGGCTACTAGCCATTAGATTTGATGATAGATTTCACATTAAGCCTTACATACTTACTTTACTTACTGGTATATTAGGTACTTACATGTATTCTTAGTACATTGGACATTTAGCTGTACATTGTGTGGTATATTTATTTATTACCGTATTGTTGATTTGATTGTGCATGACAGATTAATTGGACTTAGTTTGCTTTTTATGAGCTGATACTTGATTTAGTATGCTATAGTTTATACCCATTATATGCTATCGCTGTGGACGACCTGGACACATTGCCATCGGATGTCGGGTGAGATTGGATCACTCCAGGCAGGCCTATGCTTTTCAACAGATGAATATGGAAGACAGGACATATGCCTACCAACAACAATTTCAATCCAGAGACACACTTGGACTTTGTGGCAGCCCAAATGAGGTGACTGTGAAGATAAATGGTATTACAGTTTCAGCCCTACTAGACACCGGTTCTACAGTCAGTACAGTTAGTGAATCCTTTCATCGACAGTATCTTGCTGACCATGATATTCAAACTCTAGACCGGATCCTTCATATTGAATGTGCTGATGGACAGGAAATGCCATACAGTGGATACATCACAGCTGAACTACAGTTACCTGGTACTGCAACATCTGATACCACACAACTTTGTGTACTACTTATCGTACCTGATAGTACTTACAACAGAAGTGTACCACTGCTTCTTGGAACTAACGTCCTGAGAAACGCCATGGATGACTTGAAGCAGCGTTTTGGTACAAGATTTCTTCAGGATGCAGATCTATTTACACCCTGGTACATGACTTTCAGATGCCTGTTACTGAGAGAAAAGGAACTCAAGAGACGAGACAACAGACTGGCAATAATTAAGTGTGCAGAAGGCAAGACATTTCATATACCACCAAACAGAGATGTTGTCATACAAGGCTACATGGATCATGACATGCCATATCATCCTGTCTGTGGAATGTTACAGCCTACCGAAATAGCATCTATACCATCGGATCTCGATGTTGCACCTTCCCTTGTGTCATATCATTACAGAAACAACAGATTGATACCAGTACACATCAGTAATGTTACTACTAGAACTGTTGCCGTTTCACCTAATGCCATCCTATGTGAACTTCAACCGGTTGCTATTACTGATATTGACGCTACAGATGAATGCATCCATGATGTATTAGATGAAGTCAACCTTCCATCTGAATCCCTTACAGATGAACAACTGGAGAAAGGAAAACAGTTGCTACGACAGTTTAAGGATGTATTCAGCACATCCGACACAGATATTGGACATACTGATGCTGTGCATCATAGGATTGACTTAACAGATGATGTGCCATTTAAACAGAGACACCGACGTATTCCTCCATCCATGTTTGAAGAAGTTCGCAGCCATCTTCAACAGTTACTTACTGCTGGAATTATACGTCGTTCGCACTCTCCATGGTTATCGAACGTTGTACTGTGCCGCAAGAAAGATGGGAAACTTCGGATGTGTATTGACTACAGATCATTGAACAGCAAGACTATTAGAGACTCCTACGCTTTACCCAGGAGTGAGGAAATCTTAGATGCCTTAGGAGGAAATAGCTTCTTTACCGTACTCGATATGAAGAGTGGATATCATCAGGTGGAGCTAGAGGAAACTCATAAAGAAAGAACAGCATTCACTGTAGGCCCCTTAGGATTTTATGAGTTCAACAGACTTCCTTTTGGACTTGTAAACAGCCCAGCTACCTACCAGAGGTTGATGGAAGAAATTTTAGGTGACCTGCACTTGAATATCTGCTTCATCTACCTAGACAATCTCATTATCTTTTCTAACAGTTATGAAGAGCATTTGCATCGTTTAGAAAGAGTACTGCAACGACTACGAGAAAGTGGCTTGAAGTTGTCACCGAAGAAGTGTGCCTTTTTCCAAGAAAAAGTCAAATACATCGGCCACATCGTTTCCAAGAATGGTATTGAGCCAGACCCTGCAAAGTTGGAGAAAGTTAAGAATTGGCCACAACCAACATCACCAGAAGAGGTCAGACAGTTTCTCGGCTTTGTAGGATACTACAGGAAATTCGTCAAAGACTTCGCCAAGATAGCCAGGCCCTTAACCGATTTAATGCCAGCTCCACGTAAGTTGAAGCGAAATAAAGCCAAATCAGTTTCATCATCGAAATGGATATGGGGTGACCAACAAGAGGCCGCATTTCAGAATTTGAAGTCACAGCTACAAAAGCCACCCATATTAGGATTTCCGCAGTACAATAAGCCATTTGAATTGCACACTGATGCTTCGATGCTGGGACTTGGTGCTGTGTTATACCAAGAACAAGACAACCAAAAAAGAGTAATAGGATATGCCAGTCGTGGACTTAGTAAAGCCGAAAAGAACTACCCAGTGCACAAGTTAGAGTTCTTAGCTTTGAAGTGGGCAGTTACTGAGAAGTACCATGACTATTTGTATGGAAACAGATTTACTGTGATGACAGATAACAACCCGTTGACTTATGTTTTGACATCAGCCAAATTGGACGCAACTGGTCATAGGTGGATTGCAGCCTTGGCATCATATGACTTCAACATTTTCTACAGACCGGGTGTTAGCAACGCTGACGCAGATGGACTCTCAAGACTTCCAGGATTATTAGGAAAAAAACCTACCGTTACCAACCTGTGCTCTGAGTCTGTGAAAGCTATTTGTAACCTACAGTTTGCTCAACCCTTGGTACAAAGTCTGACGATGTCAACTCAAGTTGCTGATGAACCGACCATGCCAGTCCTGCCTTTAGTAAATGTCATAACATCCCAGAAGAATGACAGTGAAATCAAAGAATGGATATATTGGGTCCAAGAACACCGGAAGCCGACCCGAGATGACCTTGAAAAATCTCCGCAGAACACCTGGTTTATTACCAACTATGAGAAGTTCAAGTTAATAAATGGAATACTCTACAGGCAGATCACCATCGACCAGGAACCAGTAAACCAGCTTGTCCTTCCAGAATCTTGCGTGTCTACTGTTTTGAATTCCCTTCATGATGACATGGGACACCAGGGCCGAGACAAGACACTATCACTCATCCGAGATCGCTTTGTGTGGTATGGCATGACCAGAGATGTCGAACAATGGATAAGCCAGTGCAATAGATGCATTCGACGCAAGAAACCAGCAGAGAAAGCACCACTTTTCAACATTGAAACATCACAACCGTTGGAATTAGTATGTATGGACTACTTAACACTTGAAAGATCAAAAGGTGGCTACGAAAATATCCTAGTGATAACGGACCATTTCACTAGATATGCATTAGCTGTTCCAACGAAGAACCAAACTGCAAGGACAACAGCAGAAGCCTTCTTTAACCACTTTGTTGTCAACTATGGTTTACCACAGAGGATCCATTCTGACCAGGGAGCGAACTTCGGATCTAACATTATAAAAGAGTTGTGCCATATTACTGGAATGGAGAAGTCAAGGACCACTCTGTATCATCCTATGGGTAATGGCATGCCAGAACGTTTCAACCGAACGCTATTGGATATGCTAGGGACCTTGGAGACAACACAGAAAAAGGACTGGAAGTCGCACATTGCTGGACTCGTCCATGCTTACAACTGTACCCGCCAGACAACAACAGGTTATTCTCCGTACTTCTTGATGTTTGGTAGACATCCCAGATTACCAGCAGACATCGCTTTTGGTTTGGAGACAGATATCAAGAAGCAACCTACCACAAAGTACGTAGAGAATATGAAGGAACGACTTCAGAAGGCTTACGACTTGGCATCAAGAGCAGCACGAACAGCTCAAGACAAACAGAAATCTGGTTATGATAAGAAAGTAAGAGGAGCCATTTTGCAACCCGGCGATAGAGTACTCGTGAAGATAGTAGCCTTCGACGGGAAGCACAAGTTAGCTGATAAGTGGGAGGAGGACCCATACTTGGTTGTTAAGCAGCCTAACAGTGACATCCCAGTGTATGTGGTTCAGAAAGAGAATGGAGAGGGGAAGAAGAGGACGCTGCATAGGAACCTTCTTCTCCCCATTTACTGTCTGCCGAGAAGAGATGTAGAAAAGAAGAAAACTCCTGCCCCTGTAGTCAGGACTGAACCAAAACAGCCTGCAAGGAGAACCCCGACGAAGTCTGACAGTATCAGCCAGGATGATGACACAGGTTCAAACGAGGAGTCGGAGCAGGATTATTATGTATATGTGCCAGTGAGGACCCCACATAGCAACATTGAGGATGATGCTACAGAGGTGGAAGTGGATCAGGCACAAGGGACCCTCATCGTTACTGGTGACGACCATGCTGACGCTGAGGGAGGACAGGGCTCTGGTTTAGGAGAGGACGCTCTTCCTTCAGTTGAGAATGATGCTGGAGAACTAACCCCTGTAAGTGACGTGAACGTTGAAGCAACTGGCCCAGAGACTGAAGACGACACTTCAGCAGTTACAGATGGTACTGGTAGTGTGCTCTCAAACGCGTCACAAAGAGAAGCGGCAGATGATCCCACAGTTTCACCACCATCGCAACAAACAAGACAGAGAAGTAGAAGAATTTTGCCAACACCACCTCGACCTTTATCAGATACGCCAGTTACAAGACCACAGAGAGAACGCCGACCACCTGCGTATCTTCGGGATTATGTGACTACATCCAAACAAGCATGTGTAATTCCCGAATGGCGACAGAAGTTAAACTGGTTAGAGGAACAAGCAGCCAAAGGTCGATTCGAAGGTCTGGAGTTTGCTCTATCTAGGACCATTCTAGAAATCATGAAGAACTCCTGATCTGTAATTTTCATGTCGAGGACGCCATTCTTGTTGAGGGGGAAGAAGACTGAATGATGTGGAAGTCATTTTTTTCAACGGAGGGGAGGATGTAGCAGAGTCATTTTTTACAATAATATGATTTTCTAATTATGTTTGAAATTTGTGTAAAAAAATGTGTTAAAATTAAGAGTCAATAAAATTATTTTCAAAAACTACTTTGAAGCGGTTATATTTTTGAATTGGAAGAGTTATTTTTAATTGAACAAAGGCTTTCCCTTTATTGAATTTTGATTGGTCACGGTTTATTTGGCGCTCTTTTTGTAATCTCTTTGTTCTTACCACGGTAGACGGAAAATAGCCATTGTTGAGCTTAGACGCATTTAATATTGCTCTGTCTAACTTTGATGTGTTAGCTGAAACATATTTATACAATCGACACATTCGAAAGATTATGATTTTGACTGTTTCCACTTGGACATTTGACAACGGACAGTTTCTGTAAGTCTTACTTCTTTTTAACATATATAATGTAAAATAACAATTTTGGTGAAACGTTCTTTTTCTAAGCAAAATGTTATTATCCTCTTGCATGAATATGTTTTATAACATTGTGAATGAAATTATCGAGAGAAAGCTGATATGTTAAAGCGGATAGTTTGTAATTTTGAAATACTGCGTAAATTGTATTTTTCATAGTATAATACATGTATGTTGATCGTTACTTGATTATTATAACTTGTAATCTACGAAAATAACGTTTTCCATACTTAAGTATGCATCACATTGTATAATTGAGTGAACAAGTAAACAAGTTATTGTCACACTTGTACTATATGACATATATTTATTATGGACATTTTGGTTGCAGGATCTTGTACGCTTTCCTGTGCTAAAGAGTTCCAATATTATTTTACTCGTGGACTCACTCCACAAGTGGTAAGCCCTTATTTTTTTATTTTGTTATATTTTTATATTATCTATTCAGTTTTGTTCGGGAGATCATGTAAAGTTCATTATGATTATCTCCCCTGTTTTTGTGCAATTTTAAAAGATTATTTAAGTAATGACAGTACAAAGAGTTATATTAAAAATACAGGAAAGTTTCATTTGTATGTTAACATTGAAACACGACGATTGGTTTTGATATTATTGCTTTATTATGATTAAGGTAAATTGAGCAAGATTTCAATTTAAAACGCATATAGTTGATATTGGTGTGTTTGATTTATATATAAATGGTTTTAGACTTGTGATTTATAAGTGTTAATTATTTATTCTGTAGATTGAAACTTTGGTGTATTGCTGACCACCATTTAGTGAAATACTAGCGCAGCCTTCGCACAAACATGTGAGGTAGGTTTTGTATTGTTATTTTTATATTTTTGTATACATTATATTGTACGGTCGATCTGTTACGTGTATTTAAAATAAATACTTTGTATGCACCTCATTTCCGCATACACACAAGATTATCTTTTAATATTGTGATATTTTTGTATAAGTGTAAATATAGCAGTTGACAATCTAATTAAAATTAAATCTTTCACTTGCTCCCCCCTTTTTGTTATAGGTCGCTGCGTTGTAAGATCTAACAACATCGCATTACAGGTCACGTCAGGGGTCAACATTTTTAATTTTGATCGTCCAATCAAATTTTAGTTCGAGTTGAGTGATTCGACCAATCAAATACTGGTTTGTATATCACACTAGGCTTTAGTGTCAAAATGGCGATGTCCGATGCATTTTTGCGGTCTGAATATTTTAGTACTCGAGAACTCAAAGAATGATGTTGGATTGTTTAGAGAAAGAAAGGGTTGCGTTGCCGTTCTTTCTAAGGCGTTAGGGAAATTCTTTCCACTTCAATTTGTATCATTTACATTCCAATGAACATGATGAAGAAAAGATGAACAAATCGTCATCGCGCTATTTGAGAGATGTTGGTCTGCTTTTGATATTGCTTGTGGAGAATCAAGTAAACAGAAGTTCAAAACTGAACGGCAGCATAGAAAGGTCAGTACGTAAATTATATACGAAAATATGAACTTTTTTTCACAATAAGGAGCGAATTTTTTAACAAGAAAAAAGGGGGAGGGGAATTACATACGATGACCATTCAACATGGTATCAGTAAAATAGTACTAGTATATAAAACATGTAACTAACGTGGTTAGGAGATTGATAGGGGGAATTAATATTAAACATTTGACAAAAAACTATCAATAAACTACTGGTAGACATGAATTATTCGACATCATATTTCCTATTGCTCCAGTTTTAATCGACATTCATGGCTTGGTTGAGTGTCAGAAAAAATTTAAGGTACATATTGATCACTAATGAAATGCCATCTCATTTGTAAAACAAAGTTGTGGATTTTTTGTTCTAAAAATTATTTGTCCAAAAAAGGTGTGTGAAAATCAATGCTACAAATAAAATAGTTATATAGTTATTCAAGTCACTTAATACATGTATAAATTAACATTATCAACAATTTCATTTCAGATTTCTGAAAATATCACAATATCAAAAACAGATTTATAGATATCATTTGTGCATCACCGAGTCTAGCTGGTGACCCTGTATGGAGAAGCAATTTTCAAAAGTTCCAAGTTTCTGTTCAAATTAGATGAGTTTCACACATGATGCCAACTTGGTAAGTGGAATGTTTACATCTTGTTTTTTTAATCTACTAGTACAATGTATCTTGTAAATAAAAGTTTCAACTTGTATAGATCTTCATAAAGTGGATTGTTATTTATAAGTACCACATAGATGCATTCTTATATTCTGTATGAAAGTAATTAAAATGCAATATTAATAATCAAGAATTGAAAAGAGTGCAGTGACATGCAGTTTAAAAAAAAAATTGCATTTAAAATTTATTCACAATACTAAATATGGTTTACATTTATGATGTGACCATTGTTTAGATAAATACATGTACCTTGATTTATAACAGCATAAGGACAGCTTGTAAACTTGGTTCATTGGCTACATGTATGCAGGGCTCACGCTGGGTCAAAATTATAGGGAGAAGTCACTTCTCTTTTGGGTGGCTGACAGGGAGAAGTGAGGATAGAACAGGGAGAAGTGGGTGGAAAACAGGGAGAAGTTGCAGTATATGTCGCGAAAGCGTCCTGTTTTCCTTTTTTTTTAATTAGTGTTGGCATTTGCATTTTTATTATGTTTTTTTTTATAAGTTTAATTTATTGAGGCTAAAGTATCAAAGATTTGATTAACTATTCAGTATACTTATTTCACACATTTTCAAAAATACATGTATTAAACATAACAATAAAAAAAGAATCAACTGTCACAAAACTGTTCATTAAAATAAATGTTTCTTTGTCATTGATACATAATTTGATTGATTTATAATGAAGTACTATTAGAACTAGAAGAAGAAAATTACATCATTGTGACACATAATATATTATTTAAAATTGTAAAATTCACTATTAAAAGTATTTAAACATATTTAACTTAAATTTGTTTTAAGTAACTGCCAAAATACTATTTTTACTACGTGTCTATCATTGCATAACTCATTTCACCACTATCAGCGTAATATATTTGCAATCTCCGGCTCCAAATTCATATCCGGTCCGGAAATTTTCACAAATTCTTGTGCTCTGAACTGGTTTTCGGTTATATTGTAAACCTACGCTTTATATACCAAATAAAAGTTAAAAGGGTACCAGTTCAACTTTGGCGCGTAAACATAATAAACATGACGCGGTATCAAAAATATGAAGATTTCTTACCAAAAGGGGAATAAAATTTAAAAGACGACATTAGGCGATTCTACAAAATGAAAGGGCGACTTCACTTCGCTTTTGAAGATGATCGACGGCGAAGTGAGACCACGATAAGGCGACTTCTTCGCCCGAGTCGCCCTCCAACGCGAGCCCTGATGTATGATTAAATTAGGTGCTAATCAATTTGTAACTTTGAATTAAAATTATTGAACCATTTCCTGTAAAGGTATGCAGTTGACTGAATAATAGGGAATAAACTTGATACACATAAAGAATTTCTTCTTTACAGAATGTTATAGAAAATTTAAGTTCTTATTTTCTTCCAAGCGACTGCTCTTATTTTCTCATGTTTTCAATTGTTTAAACAGGGAAGAAGATGATCATAGCTGGCTTTTCTGTTCTGGTCCAAAGTGCTACATGTACTACACACAAATACTCACAAAAGAGTTAAAACAGATGAAAGAAAAAAAATTAACAGTATATTAAGATATCAGTGTCATGACTTATACACTGTAGATGGATAACAGTACCTTAAAGAATGCTATTTTTTCAAAATCTATCATCTATTGCACTTCAAAGGGATATATACATGTACAATGGACAGGAAGAAATTGGAATTCTTCAGTTGCTTTTATTTTATATTAAAATTATCATCTGCATCAACTGACTTAGAAATTAAAAAATATCATGAAAACAAAAACTGTTGTATGATAGCTTTTTGACAAACAATTTTATAAATGCAATGTACATCTGAACTAAAGACCTTGGAATAAAATAAAAGTGGAATGCCTGCTAAATGCAGTTGCAAAGAATGCAACATATGTTTCATCTGATTCTAATGTCGGTATGCAGTCTGATGATGATAAATGAGAGTACAACTAGTCTGGCTATAAAGATGAAGAAAACAAATCTTCAGTATTACTTGATGATCAAATACATGTAATTGTATACATTTGTACCTTTATGATTATCAACTACCATACCAAATTTTCTTGTAGAAATTAGTTTGTGTATTTGAATTGAATGGTATTTAATGCCACTTTCAGCAATTTGTCAGTTATATAGTCACATCCAGTTTAATTTGTGGAGCAATCTGAAGTACCATGATGAAAACCATGACCTTTTGTAAATTGAGATTAGATGTGAGCACACCCATAATAAGACTCAAACCTGCAACCCCAGTGTTAACAGTCATGTAACCAACTGGGATTTAACGTCAGTTTCAACAAATTTTCAATTATATCGTTTTCCAGTTTTTATTGTCTTGCCTGTGGGGACTGGAGTCAAAACATAGGAATCTGGCAACTACATAAACACTATATATTTTATATCTGTGTAAGTTAAGTCCTAGGTAAATCAAATTTTGTCTAGTGGAAGCTTATGATGAGTACTACATTAAAGTTATTGGATTAGGGCAGTTCCTAAGTAACCATGACAATAATTGGTATAAAAACTAGAAAACTAGAAATCCTTGTCAGTTAAGATTGGAGTTGAGCACACCCTCCCGCAGTGAAACTCAAACTCAGAACCTCAGTGGTGACAGGCACTTGATCAAAAGTAAAATGACTAATCACTATGTTAATCACTCAGCCACAATAAAGGGCTCTGTAATCAAGAGAAGACCAAGACCCCTAAAGATAAGAAATGCACATATCAAAGATACTCCAGACCAGTAGGAAGAATTGCACTTGTGTATACTACTTTACCAATTGAAAGTAATGCTTCTGTCAAGTCTGGCTCTAATTACATACACCTGAATACAATTTGAAAATGAGAAATGTGTACCGATGACATTTAAGTCTGGATTAACACATATTGGTTAACACACTCATTTTTAGCTCACCTGACCCGAAGGGTCATGTGAGCTATTGCCATCACTTGGCGTCCGTCGTCGTCGTTAACTTTTCTTCAAAAATCTTCTCCTCCAAAACCACTGAAGGGATTGCTTTGAAACTTTGCATACATCATCAGTAAAATGCCCTCTACCAAGTTTGCCCAAATCATGGCCTCAGACCAACCAACATGGCCGCCATGGCTAAAAATAGAACAGAGGGGTCAAAATACAGTTTTTTGCTTATAGTTCAAAAAGTATAACAGATACAGGAAAACCGAAGAGACCTTCCTTCTTCAGCATCTAAAGCTCTACAAAACACTCCATTGGGTCAAAGTTGTATAATGACTCCTTGTAGGAGTTATTGCCCTTTAATTGTCAAAATTGATGATTTTTGCCATTTTTGCCTCAAAATCTTAAAAATTATTAGAACTAGAGAAAAAGTTAGCATTGCTTAATTGTTCTGCTCTATGAGGGCTACAAAAATGACTTAAGGGTCAAGATTGTCTGATTAACCGTTTAAGAGTTATTCCCCTTGAACTGTTTTTTTTAATCGGTTTTAATTGATTTTTTTAAATCTTCTCCTCTGAAACAACTGAAAGTACTGCTTTGAAACTTTGTACACATCATCTGTCAAATGTCCTCAACCAAGTTTGCACCTACCATGGCTGCAAATTAACCAGTATGGCCACCATGGCTAAAAATAGGATGGGGGGGGGGGGGCGGTAAAATACAGTTTTTGGCTTATATTTAAAAAAGTGTAACAGATACAGGAAAACCGAAGAGACATGCCTTCATCTGCAAAAAAAGCTCTACGAAACACTCCATTGGGTTGAAGTTGTATGATGACTCCTTATAGGAGTTATTGCCCTTTAATTGTCAAAATTGATGATTTTTGCCATTTTTGCCACAAAATCTTGAAAATTATTAGAACTAGAGAAAAAGTTAGCATTGCTTAATTGTTCTGCTCTATGAGGGCTACAAAAATGACTTTAGGGTCAAGATTGTCTGATAAACTGTTTAAGAATTATTCTCCTTGAACATTTTTTTAGTCAATTTTACTTGATTTTAAAAAATCTTCTCCTCTTAAACCAATGAAAGGACTGCTTTGAAACATTGCACACATCATCTTTAGGATGTCCTCTACCAAAATCATGACACCTGACTACCTACATAGCTACATTGGATTAAAATAGAAAAAATGAAAAAAGGGGGGGGGGGGTTGAGGGAGTTTTCGACTGATAGTTAAAAAAGTATAACAGGTACAGCAAATTTGAAGTGAACCTCCCTTCTCCCTCTAACCATCAAAAGATCCTCCTTATAGGAGTTATTTCCCTTAAAAGGTCAAAATTAATGATTTTTGCAGAAGTGTTGGGCAATTCCTTATAGCAAAGAAAAGCTGGATAAAAAAGGGTTGTTTGGTTTCAGGTTCAGGTGAGCGATACAGGCTCCTGGGAGCCTCTAGTTCTTCTCCAAGTTCACTCTACTCTAGCTAGAAAATATTTGGCAAAACACTATAAAAATTTGCCGGTGAAGAGATATCATTATGTTGTAACTGTGTGCTAAGTATCATAAAGATGTGACGTCATCTTCCTAAACAATGCTTCAGTGCAAAGGTAAACCTGAGGTTGGGTGGACGAAAAAACGAGCCAAAAATCTGTACATGTATGTCCCCAACAGGTGTACATGATAAAATGCAAATAATGTAGACTAATACTGGATGCACTGAAGCCAGAGACTGGGGCATTTGACTAATATTGTGGAAACTAAACTAGTATAGGCATATATTTAACATTCATTTGACATATTGCACATTTTAGTAATGTACATGTTGTACATGAATATTACAACTTTAGTTTACCTTAAACACTGTTAAAGGAGAATTAAGAATCCTTCCACCTGTGCCTGCTTTTTAAGGTAGTCATTCTGGATTGGTCTTTTTGGCCTATAATTCATTTTGTGTACATTTGTAACAAGAAATATAAAAACTTGACTCAATAAAATTATAATTAAATGTTTCCTCCTTTTAGCAAAGTCAAACAGGGGTTGACTCTTGAATCTACAATTGATTACATGGTTGACGACTACCTTAATTCACAAGTCAGCAGAAGGTTTGAGGTTTTCTGTTGGGTACTTTGGTTCCTAATAAAAACTGAAGGTCATGAATTTGATGAAAGTACAAAAAACAAAAATTCAAATTGGAAAACATACCCTACCATGAATTTGAAATAAAATCACATCTGGAACACTAATTTTTTCAAATGGGAAAATTAAAAAGGATATGCCGAAAGTTTTACTATAGGAAGTGTGTTAGCTACATGGTTCAGTGGAAGAAATTTCAGTGACTGAAGCAATTTCAAATATGAACACAAAGTTTAGGTAAGGTGTTATGTTTATTCTGTCATAATTGCAAATAAACAATTAAAAATGAATAATGTCTAGAGTGATCTCTTAAGTCAATAAATGGGTTCCTTTAGTTTATGATGGTGTAACATTACACAAAGTAACAAGTCATATATAGGCACTGCCAAACAGATTTGGCTCAAGCAATCATAGCATTTTAATGACCATCTTGGTTTTCTTGTCACTAAATCCTTTCCACTTTAGCCATGTCCTTCGTATTTTTTAAAGAAATCTTCATGTCTGCGTGAAATTTGCTGTTCCTGGTTAAAATAATACGTATTTATCCAAGTTTAAACTATAATGAAGGCCGATATAAACCGCATGATCCAAAAGCCCTTTTTCCATCAATATCTTCGTTGGTGACAGTTTAAATTTAAATTGGAGGCTGTCAATTAGTTTTGTAACTGGGGGACATCTACCTTTATTTTTTCAATAATACATTACAAAGCATTTCAGTCCGATTCCAGTGTGTAAAATGTTTCCGTTCGATTTCACGTTCCACCTGGTCCTGGTACGGCTGGTGTAGCTTCGATTTGCACGAATGAAACTCCACAAATAAAAACCACATTGTGATTTTAATCGTATGTACAACTTTCGTAACGTTGTTTATTCAGTAGATTCCATATTTGTAAGAAAATTTGCTTCTATTTGGTTTGTTTACATCTCCGGTAACAATCTTGTTGACGTATTGTAATACATTTGGTACACTTTGGCGTCGAATGGAAAAACCTGATTTGCCGATGTTCCGAATGTATACCCTAAGATTGGCCAAGCTCGATTTTGATTGGCTAACGAAAAATCTATGCATATGACCCCTGACGTGACCTGTAATGGGATGTTGTTAGATCTACACGCAGCGACCATAGCAAAAAGGGGGGAGCAAGTGAAAGATTTAATTTTAATTAGATTGAGCAGTTGATAACTTAACTGTTACTTTAACCATCGTAGACTTACGGAAAATGTATATAGCAGATATATTAAGTAAAATATGTCTATGTTAATACAAAATGTGACACAACATTTTGTTGGAATAATTTAATGCATATCTGTATATTTTTACTACACATCTAGAAGGAAAGGAACATTCATTCTAATAGATTGTGAATATATTATTTTTACCAGATATATTGTTGTAACTTTATTATATTTTGTTATTTAGTTATAAATTGTTGTTTCAGGGCATTTTCGTCCTAGTATAAAATAAAGAATCTACCACCCTGAGTATTAGTTGTGTGTTATTTGCCTATTGGATTGGAACACTGCTACATTAATAGGATTTTTTATGGCAAATTCTGGCTTTTATTCTTGCTTTTCTCTTTGATGAAAAGAAATCAGACACTCAGGAACCCCATGCACTCATCTGCTGCCAAGGGGTCAAAAAATTTCCTACTGAATCATAATTTACATATATATATAAAAAAACAAATTCTATTAAAAACCTTTGATACATAAAAATGCTTAAAGTTTCATTATAAGTGAAAGTATGATTTTTAGGAATAACTGGTACTCTTCTTTGTGTTTACAGTAAAACTTCAGGATACTGAAGATTACATACTGTTGCGTATGTGTGACAAAAAAATAAAATAAATAAATATTTTTGAAGTTTGATAAATATTTAGATAATTTAGTGAAAATAAGGTGAATTAAGTGATTAAAACTTTGTACATAGGAAATAAGAGTTATTATTAAATTACATAAGTGTGGAGAGAGCAGCTGGTGTAAGCTGTTCTCTAAATATGTCGACTGTGTTTGATTCAATTACTTTTTGAGGCAGGATGCTCCACCGTATTATTGTTCTTGGAAAACATGACCAATTATATGTTTCTTTGTTACACTGTAAATGCCTAAAAGTGTGTGTGTGATGTTTTCTTGTCCTACTGTTGGATTGTGTGAGGATATTATTTGGTATTAAGCTATTTGGCAATGCACAACTATTTTTATCAAGCTACAATAACAGTCTTATCAATCTTGAATAAAAATGTAATTCTAGCAAATAACTATGTATATTAAATACAAAAGAGCCCTGACTTGAAATCAATGCCAGATTGCCGAATCCCAATTTGCCAAGTCCATTTTGCAGATTGCCGAATAAAACAAATGTATCCTAAAATATTTTTTATTTGAGGAATTACTTAAAACTTACAGAAAAATAGTTTTTAATTTACACTGAATCTTAAGAGGAAAAAGTCAATTTGTATAATGTTTTAGTGTTTTGTGAAAATTTAATAGTTGCTTTGAATAAAATCTAGGGCTTAAAATGTTAAATTAATGATTAAATTATAGGTCTATCTAAATTTTTATTTTATTATTTTAAGCTATGAAAAAAGTAACAAGTGTGGACTCGTGCTCACAAAGAGATACCCTCCGCTTCGCTTTCAAGTCCAATTATCTCTCCTTAATGATATCTGAGGTCAATAAAAATCCTTCATGCAAATCTTCTTCCTTTATGCTAAGTTTCATTTAATTTCATCAAGCAGTTTAGGAGGAGTTGCGCTTACAAGGGATGTGGACAGATGGAGAGACAGATGGACATACAGACAGACAGAAAGACCGACGGACAGACAGGGTGATTCCTATAAAACCCCCAAACAAGTTTTCGGGGGGTATAAAAAATAAAATATATATGAAACAATACAAAGATCTGGAGTAATCGCCGCTAACTGGAATTGGCAATATGGGATTCTACAATTTAGGAATCGCAAATCTGGGATAATACCTTGACATGAATGTTAAAAGTAAAAACATGTAACTTACAGTATTATGACCTGTAAAAAGTGTATATGCCACAGAAAACATTGATAAGCATTTACCCCTAACTTTCATAACCTGGTATGTACAGGAGCATAGGATAAAATTGAAAATGTAAATAAACAACAAATTTATCCTTTGCTTCATATCAAATTCATGTAGATATGTTAAATGATTCTTGTCACAGTATCATTTTTAGATTTGTGATGTTGCTGAAGTAAACCTGGTGTTTTCATTGTGTCATTTTCAACCGATTATTGCTTAAGAGCTTAAATAGGCAAGACCAAGCCTAAAATACTTTTAGAATGCTTGGTTTCAACCAAACATAAGACGATAAAACATATATACTTATCAATCCATTTTTTTTGGGCAGTTATTGTTAATCGATTTTGTTGACAAAAATACCCAATTGAAGTGGACAACTTCCACTCTCGTTAATATGAAACAGTTTCATGATCCAGGGTAAGGCTACGGAGTTTGTTTGTTTTAATGTTTAACCACATTTTCAGCAATTTTACAACTTTATCATGACATTCAGTTTTTATTGGGGGAGGAAGCCAGAGTACTTGGTCCACAGGAGTTCAAAAGTACCTAATCTCACTGTTCGAGTTAACCTATAAAATGTAACATGTATTGACATGACTTGTATGTAAACATATCCTATTTCTAAAATTCTCTTCAGTATAATAAATTTACAAATCTTTTTATACATATATTTACATATTTATAATTCAACTAATTTCAGTTAAGATATAATGGCAGACAGTTCATTACCTGAACTCCATCCAATGTTGTTTCTGTATTTGTAGTGCCCAGATGTCTGGTCACATGAAGGGTACAGTAAATACTCAGCAATGTCAAGGTCTTCCAACAGCTGAGAAGCCATAACAGATGGCAGTTCTGTCAATGATGTAACCAATCCTCTGTTTGCCATCCAGTTATTTAATTTGAAACCTGCATAAAGTAATAAAAAAATTCTCCTAATGGTGTTTCTTTGTTTATTTCTGCTAAACTTTCTGTTCGTTCTTTGTATACATATGAACTAGACTTTTTTCAAAATTTTCCAGACGGAAAAGAGGGTGCGCATAATATATAAATGCACATTATAAAAGCTTAAAAAAGGTACGAATTAAGGTGTTAGTATTTAATTTCAGTCTGCTTGCCAAAAGTTTTTATTGACTTTCTTATTTAATACTTGAATAATTTAAATCTCTGCTTCAGTACTATCCATAATTTTAAGCAAACCAAACTAAAGAACAAGAACATTTATTTGAAAAAGGAGAGATTTCAGAACAATTTTGTTGTCAGCAACTAAATTTTGTCAATTTATAACTAGATACCAGTGAGATGTTACCCATCACTGTGGGCCCCGCGGACCTTAAGGTCAAGGTCAAAGGTCATTAACCATGGTATGTGACACATCGCCTTGATATTAACTACCCACATTCCAAATACCAAAAGCCTACCTCAAAAGATAACAATCAAAGAATGTGTCCATGGGACACAGATGCCCCCGCTAAATGAAGTCCCAAACAGGAAGTAGTTGTCCGAAAGGTCTGGAAGTTGCTTAGGACGTACAACTTGTGATACTGAACCACCCTGCCAACTTTCAAATTGTTCTCATGTACGGTTTCTGAGAAAAGCTTGACGGAAATTCGTACATACGGACGGATGTATTTACGTACAAATGAAGTCCCAAACAGGAAGTAGTTGGCTCACAGGTCTGAAAGTCACTTTGGACGTACAACTGTGATACTGAATCACCCTGCCAAATTTCAAATTGTACTCATGTACGGTTTCTGAAAAAAACAAGGGACTGACGAACAGATTGATCACTATAGGGCGTCCTCCACAAAGATTGTATTCAAACTTGTAATTTCACGTTTCTTTAGGACCTTATATTATATTCAGCTAACATACCAGGTATAATAAATCCAGCAGACCAGTCACAAGTCTGTTTAGGAATTCTGACCCTGTCCAAGATTGTGTAATCATATCTGCAATCTCCATATGTCTCAAAACATACTTTTATCCTAACATCCAACATAAACACGTGTTCTATGGCATGGTCTTCCAACTTAAAACTGAAACAAAGTTTATGAATACAAAAACAGTAAGAATATACCGTCAAAAAAAAATGGAGAGATGGAGGATGGACCAAAGTTTTTAAATACAGATATAAGTAAAGGTTGGTTTTCACACAGAATTATTATTGTTTCTGATTCATCAAATAATAAAGTAAATTATGATGTGAACAAAGTCCAATTGCTTATTCCTATATAAGATGAGTAGAACTAAATGAAATAATCCAACATCTTATACAAACTCAATATATAATGGTGTTTCTTCATAAAGATTTTTCCATTTAGAAAAAAATACGAATTTAAATTTTTTAAGAAACCAATGAGGGCTGATTCCAGAAAAAATGTCTCCTGGGGGCAGAACGCACTTGAAATTAAGGAATACCACCAATAGATTTAAATTAAAATTCAACCCAACCCCTATAATTTTTCTATATCAAATTATTATCATTTTATTTATTTGACACCCCACCCAACTAATTTCTATATGCAATTTTACCCCCCACCTTCATATTATTTTATTGATGGCATCCTGCCCCGGGGGTATATTTTTTTCTGGAATAGCCCTGATATTATTTACCTCAGTCTTATCATGTTTCCAAGAGTTATCTCTTTCCAGACATTGTATTGATATTTATACAGAGACACATTTAGGACAAGGTTTTCTATCCCATAACTAAGTTTATATGCACAGGAATCAACTATTACATGAGTTTCAAACGATCTTCCCAGTAAAGGTATTTCTATACAACACTGAATTCCTGTACAGTTATCCACAAGGCTACATGCTACATTTACTGGTAGTGTTGGAAATGATTCATTCTTCACACATGCTGCAAGTATAAAAGTTCATATATCAGTGAAATAAAAAACAAGAGACCTGTGATCATAAGGATATATGAAATGTTATTTAATTAAATAATTGATACAAAATCATAGTAAAACAAGTCATGCCCCACAGCTCTAACTGACATTAGTCAAGGTTGCATGTCAAGAATTTGCTATTTTCTGTGACAAGTTTGGGGGATTAAGCTTAAAAAAAATAAGCAGGTACCTTTTTTATTGGGATCAGCCATATTAAGTGTATTTTAAAAATGGACCTCTTTTCATAAAAGAATTTCAAGTATAAAAACAAGTGTAGATCGTGTTGCTTATGCATTACTGTCCCTTATCAGCATGTCAAATGGCCATAACAGTCTTCACGTAAGTTGCAAATGACATGCCTGACATTCGTTCCGGCCATCCATGTCCACCTTCCTGACCAAAGACAATTGTGCCGGACCGAAATTTTCAATGCAACAATTTATACTCACGAAAAATTCAGTTATAAAATCTTTGTGTTTGAGATCACAAATTATTTGTTAAATCACTACTTGATTTTAATTATTAGATACAGATAAAAGATTTTTGATAAAAATCTCAATATATTTACATTTGAGTTTGATGTTAGGCAAAATTATAATAATTACCTTAAGAGTTTCTGGGTAGGGTAATAATGTTAATCTCTAGTATTTTCAATATATTTTTAAAATTCAAAAACTCAGTTTGAAAATTAGAACAGACATCTTTATCTTCATTTTATTTGTAGATCAAAATTTGATTCCGGTCCTGATTTTGTATGACACCCGTTTATATATTAGAATAGATGCTTTGTCCAATCAAAATGCACGATTATAATTAAAGGGGAATAACCATGGAATACTGGTGTCAAGTAAAATTAACACTAATTGTGTGGTGCCTTTCGATTAAGTTAAGTAAATTAAGAAGATAAAAAGGTCAACTGATTGTCAGGCGCAAAACAAAGAATCATCAGACCGCGTCTCATGAAATTTATTTGCCGGTCATTTGGTCAGACACAATTAAATAGACTGCCGGTCCAATGGCAATTTTATCGGACGGGTCCGGCGGACCGGCATATTTCGCGAAGACTGCCATAAATTTATATGTCCAAGGAAAATAACCCTTCAAAGAGAAAATTTTGTTTCGTGAGACAAAATATCTACACTAAACTGATTCTGCTCAAAATGCAGTATTATCAGACTTGTTAACATTTTTATTTTAAATTATGTGGACAATATTGGGAGGAGGATGAATATATTTACTTAACAAAACTGATTCTGTTAGGTTAAATTGAAAATTAGGGCCATGTTTACCTGATGATTTCCATCCCTTGCTGTTGGCATTATATGAAGATCTCAGACATTTCCTATCTTTCAGATAACCAGTTATTCCTAACTCGTGAAACAATATATCTACTATGGGCTGTGGTAAGTTATTTCCAATATCTATATTTTGTCCTTGTAACCATGAAGATAAGGAAAAATCTGCAAAACAATTTAAAAACAAATTATCAAAGAAAACATGTTGAATCAGTACATAAATGGGAATTATATAAATAGCTTGCAGATAACAAGTAATTAAACAGGATAATTTGATGGTAGATAATCTTTCAGAAGTTCAATCAAGTTATGTCAGGAAGACCAGCACTTTCAGTTATTTGATGTAAGAATAAGTTCATTATGCCAACTAACTCGTTATGCCTATACAGTCAAAACATATTTCATACCTTTCAAGGGAAATCCTGTATGGTAATCACACAGTGACTTTGGTAACTTCACATATCGTAACACCTCAATTTGTACAACACATGGTTCATTTGACTCCAGACACACACTTACATTTACACTCATAGTAAAAACACCTTCACTGCTGAAGTCATCTATCTGGTAACTGAAAAATTAATTAATAGTTAGTTGTAAAAAATTATTTTGCAAAAGCCCACAATGTCAAAATTAGAAGACCCAGCTCTGTAAAATTTATCACAGTAAAAATGTTTTGCTCAGCTTATTATCTCCATTATGATGACAAGTTTTAATTGCATAAAATTGACAATAACAACAATTCTCAGTGAAGATATTTTAATAGTGTCAGGGCCCGGTTTCAGATTAGTAGATGTAGCACAATTATAAGAAATAAAATGTTGCCTAGCTTTGTTTCGAAGAATTAACTACACTATAAATTTTTGAGTTCTGTTAACAGTTGTAATCTTAGGAATTTATTAACAAAAAAAGGAAAAAAAGAAATTAAAATATTTTACTGCACTTTGAAACTGCATCAAGCTCAAACCGGATATCAGTTAGATGGTATTTATCCCTGTGACCCCTGTCAACCTTGAGGTCAAGATAAAAGGTCATAAACCATGGTATGCAACACATAGCCTTGATGGGGTCATTATCCTATTCAGGGAATGAATTTCCGAGGCATGTCAAAACATGATGAACAGGATGAAAAAATAGTCCCAATTTTCTCTTTTGTTTCTGCTTTTGCTTATAACTGCTATTGCTTAGGAGTTGGATATTTTGAAAGGTATGGCATTAATGTAGAACAAGAATAAGTTTTTTTCCAGTCAATGTCTTTACAGTGGAAGCACTTCCAAAAGTGTGTAATGTGGTACAATGTGACCACAACATTGAAATTAAACTAGAACAACCATTATTAAACGCTAAGGTAAAATTCCTGGAAAAAGTCCGTGGACATGTATACTTTTATCACCATTTTTATGTAATTTAGCATTATATGTGTAATAACCCATAAATGAAATTTTAAGTGAAAGAAAGATTTTTTTAATAAAAAATTTTGATGTCTCACCCGTTTGGTTACTTTTGCACAGGCCATCCAAATGGATTAATGACCTCTGATATTATCTATCCACTTACCAAATATCAAAAGCCTACTTTAAAATTTAAAAAAATTATAGCTCGGACACGAATGGTTTTGGACGGATGGACAGACTGATCACTATAGGGCCTCCTCCACTAAGTTGAGGGGCCCTAAAAAAAGGTACACAAACAAAGCTAACTGAAAAATCAATATATAAAACATGTTATTTATAAAAAATATTTCACAGAAGTAGTGTGGATTGAACCTACTTCTAGTAACACCTATACATGAAACTTAAACTCAACAGCTTTCTTGTTTAATAGTAAAACCATCTGTATGTTTTATCCACTTAGTCTTCATAAAATCATTAAATTTTTTTTTTTTGAATATTTATCCTTTTCCTCAGAACTTATGGGGTGTGAACTTTGTTAATTATTGGCATTTATTAATTCAAAACAAAAAGTGTATGGTCATGCATTTTTCAAACTTAAAAAAACCTAAATACATGAGGAAAAACTCTATGGAACAGCCGTTTTCGTGTTCAATTCCAGAAAAAATATTAGCTTACTTAATTTTTGCAAGTCCAAATAAGGAAAAAGTCTGTAATTTTCCAAATCCAACATCTAACATTGTTATGGTTCTGTTCAGCTTCTCTATTCCTACAGTAAATTTGTTGTAACAATTGTCTAGCACCATGTAGAAATTAAAAGTCATTCTGAGCTTGGGTACATCCAGACAACAATCTAGTCCTGTACAGCTGTCTGTTATATGGCAAGAAAGGTCAGGATGAAGATTTGGAACATTTACTAAACAGCCTGCAAAAAACAAAATTGGCAAATACTTATCAATCGGTTCGAGTATAATCTAAATTTTGGAAAGAAGAAAGAACCTGTGAGCTACTGCTCTCCCAGTATACCCCAGCTATTAACATCATTGAATTGACTAAGTCTGTAAAAAGGAAGTAGATATGCGACAGAGCTGAAATAGGTAAATACAATATAGGATCACATGTTAAGGTCACATATAAAATTTTAAGTGGTTGTAATAAGTAGTTGCTAAGAAAACCATTATGAAAATTTTCTTCCATTGACCAGTAATGCTGAAAATTGACAATGATTCACAATAAAGGACCACATGGTAATGTCACATATAAAATTTCAAGTGGTTGCGATAATTAGTTTCTGAGAAAACTGTTACGAAAGTTATGTATATCTTCGAAGAAAGGATATTGTAAATATCTTTTATTAATGTTATTTTATTTTACATGAAAAGGCTAAAACAACCTGTTAATTAACAATCATTATTGTAATCTTACAGATCAAAACCAAGCATATATAACAACAAAATTGTACTATTAATAATCAAATGTAGCGCTTTAATTTCATATCGTCAAACTGATAAAATATGATAGAAAAATGCTTTCTTCAAATCTTACATTTTCTGATAAAGTCAGAAACTAAAACAAAGGTTTCTTTAAGAAAGAATACATTTTAGATATAGATACCTTGGTCAATATTCCATCCATTATTATCTCCAGGACTATATGGTTTAGATTTCCTGTTGCACTGGGGATTTTTAATATAATTAATCAGTCCAATATCGTTCATCAGCCGCCTGACAACATATACTTTAGGTGTTAACCCATGGTCAAATCCCCACTCATTAAGCCAATGATTCAAGGAAAAATCTGAATAATTAGAAAATGATTATAAACACAAACTAGAGTAAAAAAAAACTGTGAGCAATGCTCCCCATTGATACCCCCCGCTTCATGATTTCTTCAAAAATGCAGGTGTTCTTAATTATGAAATTGAAACTTAATCAAGTGTAGGAAGAGTTGCAGATAAAACATGGGAACCCCCACCCCTCAAAGAATAGCAATGTTCATTTTTTTCTATGGGAAAACCCAAATATCATTCCGATCAAAATGTTAAATATCAGGTACACAATGGTGCTATATATGTGACAAAGATTCTGTTTAAGTTTCATCTAATTCTATTCAGTGGTGTAGGAGGAGTTGTACATAAGAGATGGGTATCCCCTTAGGTCAATGACAATGTCAATATTTTTCTATGGGAAACCCCAAATATCATTCCGACCACAATGCTAAATATCTTCTGCACAATGGCACTATTTTACAAGGATTTTGTGTAAGTTTCATCAAATTCCTTTCAGTGGTGTAGGAGGAGTTGCACATAAGAGATGGGTATCCCCTTAGGTCAATGACAATGTCCATGTTTTTCTATGGGAAACCCCAAATATTATTCCGATCAAAATGCTAAATATCTCCTGCACAATGGCACTATGTGACAAGGATTCTGTGCAAGTTTCATCAAATTCCATTCAGTGGTGTAGGAGGAGTTGCACATAAGAAATGGGTATCCCCTTATGTCAATGACAAAGTCCATGTTTTTCTATAAGAAACCGCAAATATCATTCCGATCAAAATGTTAAATATCTCCTGCACAATGGCACTATGTGACAGAGATTCTGTGCAAGTTTCATCAAATTCCATTCAGTGGTGTAGGAGAAGTTGCAAATAAGAGAAAGTGCAAAGGACGGACAGACGGACGGACGGACACCCCCATCACTATATACCCCCAGCTTTTTAAGCAGGGGGTATACAAATCATATAATACACCCTACTTCAAATAAGTCAATGAAATACGTTTGAATACTTATAACAAATATAGTATATCATAATTATCTCTATTTTGCAGTTTTCCTTTGATCCTTATCTGCGGCATTATCCCAACTCACTATACTAGGTGTAGGACCACCAAATACCGGGAACCATTCCAGAGGTTGTACGTAAAAGTAGTACTATTCAACAGACAGGTTCACTCTTGCCTCATATAGAATTTGAACCACACATGATACCAGAATAAATTTGGCATTTTTGGAACGCTGAATATTCTAGGAAACTTGGAAATAAAGTTTGATCCGTTTTAAATGAACATTAAAATGTTGAGAGTCAATTAGGGACATGCACTATTTTTGGACTGAAATAGAAAGTAAAAGTAGATTTTTAGACCACGTGGGCTTCAGGTTGAGCATTCATTCTTATATGCAATGAAACATATTCTAAAATTTTGACAGAATGTTCACCCAGAGCATTTGTATATGGGATAGAAGTGTCACTTAATTTGAAATGAAGGTAAATTTTCTAGGACAAGTCAAAATTATCAAATTTTAATATAACCATAAAGTATAAAAAAAAATTGAAGAATGTGTCCATGGGACACGGATGCCCCCGCTAAATGAAGTCCCAAACAGGAAGTAGTTGTCCGACAGGTCTGAAAGTCCCTTAGGACGTACAACTTGTGATACTGAACTACCCTGCCAAATTTAAAATTGTTCTCATGTACGGTTTCTGAGAAAAGCTTGACGGAAATTTTCATACTTGTGTTAACACATTTTTATATCTGCCCAGTCGCAAACAGGCAGTAGTTGTCCGACAGGTCTGAAAGTCACTTAGGATGTACAACTTGTGATACTGAACCACCCTGCCAACTTTCAAATTGTTCTCATGTACGGTTTCTGAGAAAAGCTTGACGGAAATTTTCATACTCGTGTTAACACAATTTTCATATTGACCCAGTCGCAAACAGGAAGTAGTTGTCCGACAGGTCTGAAAGTCGCTTAGGACGTACAACTTGTGATACTGAACCACCCTGCCAACTTTCAAATTGTTCTCATGTACAGTTTCTGAGAAAAGCTTGACAGAAATTCGTACGGACGTACGGTACGGATGGACGGACGGACATGAGTAAAACTTAATGCCCCCAGACATGTCGTCGCAGGGGCATAAAAACAATGGTGGTCCTACACCTACTAGCATGAGATGATCCTATCTCAGCTCGCTGTCAAGACGTTATAAGAAAACACAGTGATGTCACAATGTTACAAAACAACGACAAACAGATGCATTTTCTCTTCATAATGCATCTCGTTTCAAAAAGCGTCAATAATCTATAAATATATGTATGTTTTGTTAAAAATTTGTTTTAGCGTTATTCAAGTTCTAGTACTGTGGTGATTAAACAGCATTGTGACTACAGTGGCAGAGTGGTTAAGGTAGTTTGTCATCTAGTATTGATCATGTGTCTGTCAATAATAAGGATGTGGGTGCAAGTCTCACTGTGAGCATGGTGTGCTCGACTCCAATCTTAATTGAATAGGAATTTGCCAGTTTTCCTATCAAAAGGCCAGGTGCTTTCTCCTGGTATTCTGCATTCCTCCCCAAATAAATACTAGATATAACAATATAGCTGAAAGTGGGGTTAAACACCATTCAAACAAACCAACGCTTTGCTGTAAAATGTCACAGGTCTTCACTGGGTACTTTAGCTTCTCCTCCGATAAAAACTGGACAAGATGAAATGACTGAATAATAGATGAAAGCTGCTTAAACCTCATTTAATCACACAAAAACATGAATCAGTATACATTAAATTTTACAAATCTTTACCTGGTATATTAAAGCCCATGTCCCAGTTACATACAGGTTTTGGAAACTTCTGCTTGTCTAAAATAGGAACATTGAACAGACACCAGTCCAGGTGATATGTATCAAGACATACTTTAAAGTTCAGGTCCACTATATATATTCCATTTTCATCAATATCAAATATGGTGTACCTGTAGGAAATTACAAAAGTCTTACTTTATACTTGTTAAAACAAAGTTTATCAAATTTTATGCTACAAAACAAATCTTCCTTAACTATGCCCGCTAATTTATGGAAAGTATAACTGTATAGAAAGTGCACAATGAATTAAGTGTCAAATTTTCAAACAACATGGTTTATAATTAACAAAATACTCAATAAACAAAAAGAAATCTTTCCATTCTGTGCAAAATAATTTGTACTTGTTCCATGTTTTCATTAAATTGGACAAAGGTCACACAAGGTATTTCAGATAGACAGACTTTATACAACTGAATGGACAGACTTAATTCCTCTTAACCCAAACTGTGCAACGAGTCTAAAAAAGGGGATATTTACAGCAGCAATTTCTTAGAGATAGAATACACACAGTGTCTTCTCTTTAACATTATTGCTCCCATAAATGAATATTTTTTAATTATCGCTATTTTGCAGTATTTTCCTTTGATGTTTGTGTGCGGTATTTCTCCATCTCACTCTACTAGCGTAAGATAGGCCCATCTCAGCGCGCTATCAAGATGTCGTTAAGTAAACAAGACGTCACAATGTTACAAAACAGCGATAAACAGATTACTTACGTTTTTTGAAACTCGATGCGTTTTCTCGTCATCTCATCTCAGGGCTATCGCCCTTCCATGAGATATGGGCGAGAAAACACATCTCGTTTAAAAAAACGTAAATAATCTATAAATAACAATTTTAGGAGAAAAATATATAGTTAGTGCATATTAATTATTCAAAATAAGCAGTAACATGGTGCATGTTGTTTTATTATTTTTTTTCAACAGATATTTAAGAGTGTGAACCCCTGCATCCTCGGATCCACTGTTGCAACCTGTGCTGATCGTATCAGCCATCTGTGCTTAGAGGCAAACGAAAATATATACAGCAAATTGAAATTTATTGAAGCAAAAAGAAAAAACAACTTCAGCCAATATCTGCGACCATCAATCATCAATTTAAAGAAAAAAACCTACAAGGTATTAAACGTAACTTGTCTGATGTGAACAAAATTACAGATTAACTCTGAACCTTAAATTTATGTCTTCCTTCTTCAATCGAAACTATATTGAGACTAACAACCACGTGATATTGATAAAACTTACTCCAATTGCGGCAACCTACTACCGTAAGATTTCCGACGCTATTGGAAGCAGTAGCTCCATGGTCAGGGTGTGAAGCCAATAGAAGTGGTAGGGAGCTTAGGTAGTGAGCCCACCAGAGAGAGAACATAATTACAGTTTCAACATAAATTCAAGAACTAAAGAAGAAAAATACAATATAAAAACAATATATAATATATTTTATATAACAATATTTGTACTTTTGTTTTAATATTTATGCTCTATTTTTAACTTCATAATCTATATTTATATTTATATGTTGTCAATAACTACTATTGTTTATTGTGACGTCATTTTGCGAACCTGCAAAGGTTCTTAAGGTTGTTAATTTTATATAATAATTGTCCTGAAGATGGCAGGTAACTGTCGAAACTAGTCGAACAAATAAACATAGACTGTTGCATCCTACGAAGTGTTGTTGTCAATCCTTTAATAGATATTTAAGAGTTGTAAATAATAGAACTACCCTATCACCTTTTAAATAATACATAGCTTGAGTGGGCTATTTCCTGAAAACAGCACCTGAAATACTGATTACTGAACTTCTGCAAAATTTTTTTTTTAAAGGTTGAAATTCGAAAGCCTTGTGTTATATCATTTTTTAATATACATTATGAGTTATTTTATAAAATGAAAAGGCAAACTTCCTTTGTCCCTGTTCAGTTAAAATACTGTCACATTGTATTATATTGATGAATTGAATGGATTCCTGAAGTTTCCTGATGTATGAAAGCATTGACCACAAAAAAAAAATTGACCAAAGCACATTTCTTTCCATTTTTAAATTTAAATTCTATAAAATTTTACTATATCTAACAAAGACTATATATTAAATCAAAGTTGCAACTAAAATAAGTTTAGTATAAACACAATGTTAA
Source organism: Limnoperna fortunei (assembly GCA_944474755.1). Lineage (NCBI taxonomy): Eukaryota > Metazoa > Mollusca > Bivalvia > Mytilida > Modiolidae > Limnoperna > Limnoperna fortunei. Next base: position 50,200,925 of record OX104122.1, read on the forward strand.
TTTAATTTTCAACAATGGAGGATTTATGTCTGTCAAAAAATCCAGATATTTCTAGTTTGTGACTTTACAGACAAAAAAAAATATAAAGAGTACTTTGTTTCATTACAGTACTTCAATGTATATTGCTTAACATATTAACAAAGGTTCTGATTTTTATTTTTATTGTTTTTATTGAGAACAGAATTTTTTTGGACAGAATTTTGTAATTACATTACTACATGTATTGTGCTTTTTCATTTTCTTCCTCTACATTCTATTAGAAGTTTGAAAATTTATATGTGCAACCAGTCAAAAGTAAGACCATCAAAAACTATATGACACAAATATTCATTGATAAGTTTTTTCAAGTGTCACGGGACTCTAAAATGTTACCTTGAGATCTGGTCTCCTAAAATATTTTCTTAGTAATCTGTATTATTATGAAAAACATTTCTATATATATTTCTGTTAATAAAACTTACTCGAGTTTCAATCCCCCTTGGAGGGAGAATGTTTGCCGTTTTCCCCATTCATACTGAAGCAATGACTTTTGGACATGTAACGATTCTATTGCTAGTTCCATCTCATACCGACACGGATCTATTGAAATGTTAACAGTCACTGCTCTGTTGATGACTAGAACATCAACACAACAGGAAATGGCCAAACAGGATTCAAGTAGATTACACGAGACATTTGATGGAAGACTGTGAAGATAAATCTCCAAAGGACATTCTGAAATAATAAATTTTACAGAGACTTGTGTGGAAAATATAGATAAGTACAGAGTTTTACATATCAGGTCCCATATCAATCACAGACTGCCATATTAGGTCTAGGCCAAGACCTAATATGGTTAAGGAATGTGACTTAATATAGAAAATCCTGCGTTATAATCTTTTTATCAGACATTTAGCTGTCTTAATACCCAAGGTTCAATGATTTCTATTTCCCTGCATTCAACAATGCTTATTAAGTAGCCTTAAAAAACTCCACATAACTCTCCATTTTTCAGTTTATGTTTATATTTTTCTGAACTGATATGGCAACAAACTGTTCAGTCATACTATGAATATTGTTTGATATTTTAGTTACAGCCCCAGAATAAATTATTGTGAGGCTCTACAGGTGCATGTGGGGTCTTGATATTCACATCAGGTCCTCTGGCAAAAATGTCTAGAACACTTCTGCCTGTTTCACACGGGCAAAATCATCAGAATCAGAAACTTTAAATTTATATACTGGAATAAAAAGTTATACATTTGAAGACAGAACTCGTCAAGGAGATTTTCCCCTACAGTTCTTTACCCTCTCTGTCTTTTTGGGCAAGTACGCATAACTTTACAACCTTATTGTACATCTCTTTAATAGCAAGTTTTAATAAAGCATGTAGATGAGTTAATTTGTGTTTGTTAACATTTTCACTTATATTTGTGTGTATGGGACATGTACATGTTTCAAATAAAATTTTTCATTAATTTTTATTGATGTTTATCATGATGGATTATTTGTGTGATTTTGGATTAACTTATAAAACCTTAATAGAGCCAGATTTTCATTTAACAACGTATAAAAATATAAATTCAGTTTTCTCCTGTACAAACTGGACAGGTGGTGTTGTTAGGAGATTGTAAAATCCTGGCTATATACAAAAACAAAATTTTTTTAAAGAAAAAAAAAAGAAAGAAACTCTAATTCTATCCTAATGGACATGTAAACATCCTACATCATTGTTCTACTCTTCAAAAGAAGAGAACTTCTTACATGTCACAGGCATTTATAACTTTTTATTTACTGGTCATAACATATTACACATTGTTAGTTACAATAAAAATCCTTTACATTAAAGCAAGTTACCATTAATCCATTGTTGACCACTTGATGTGTACATAGGAAGTGATCTAGAACAGGATGAATCCAGTAGAAACTCAGAGATTTCAAGTTTACTATAAACAGCTTCTATAATATGTGGGGGTAATACATCTGACACCTGTTCATTTCCATTTCCAAGTATGGCATTTAGAGAAAAGTCTGAAATGAAAAAATACAGTAAAATGCAATAATTAATAAGACAAGGTGTCTCTGCGACCCTGTTGTCTCGCTTTGCACATATTGGTAAACCCCCCTTTTTGCTAAGTTTATTCAATAGTGAAGCAGTAATACAGACTTTTGCCAATGAGGAGATTTCATCATATTGCAACTGTTTACCATGTTTCTTGATGATGTGAAGTCATCTTCATAAATAAAGCTTCAAAGCAAAGGTACACCTGGTGTGGAGTGGACGAATGAACAGATGAACAAGACAAAAATCTATATATCACAAAAATCTAGTTGGCGGGACATATACCAAAGGGTAAATAACAAGTGTGGACTGTAAGCTAATGCTCACTAGAGATACCCCACGTTCACATCTATGTGTAAACATCTAAGTATTTGGTTAACAGGGAGTAGATGAGCAAGGAGCATAAAATCGCTATACACCATATTGTACCATAGGATAAAGCAGCATGCAAAATATCAGTCTTCTGCATCCTAAAGTTGCTTAGAAAACTGTGACGTAAATTTTCTTTTCACGAAAAGACAAATGGACAGAGAGACAAGTGTAAAAAACAGTATACTCTCCTCTTCTTTGAACCTTGGGTATAAACATTGGAATTGCATGTAAATGTAATATTTAATTTCTAATATTTAAAAAATATAATTTCCGAAATAAGGTGCTCAATGTCACCCTCTTAAGCTCATTTTGTATTTTTCCAGGGACAATTCATTAATTTTTAACTTACAAAAGTACTAGAAACAACTTTGTTTGTGCTTTTTTTAACTTCACCTCAGATATTGTTTGTATATATTATTTAATAAAATACATTTATTTATATATTTATATAATTTACACTTTTAAATGGCATAACTTCTATAAAAATGATTGATTTGTGCCAATTGTAAAATTGTCTAAGATATTGCTCAAAATTTTAAATTTCATAAAATTTGCCATAAAATGTCAGCATAACAGCACTTACAGGACAATTTTCAATATCGTTTACTATTCTAAGGGGTGTCTCTCCCACAAAAATGATAAATCTGTGATTTTCTAACTTTAACTATATATTGTAGATATAAAAAATGTATTTGAGTTTCATTAAAATCTTACAAGTAATGCAGGCACGACAACTTTCTATCAAATAGGGCATCTAATGCTACATTAAATGATCCCCCGCCATGATATTCATCAATAGTTGAATTTATTTGTATATACTAGTATACTATACTGTATATACTATACATCCACTATATACTAGTATATAGAGACAGAAAGAAATGAGTTATCTTTCTAGACCAGAAAATTTCATTATTGTCAAATTTTGAAAATTTATAAAGTGGCAAAACTTCAATAATATTTTTCGGATCATCCTGAAAATTGAACTTGACCTGTATTTTATTGAACTGAACAGCTGTGCAATATATCATTCAAATCCCTTGAGGTGTTTTCAAGTTATCATCTAGAAACCTTCGGGGGACATACGGACGGACAGACGGACAGACACCGAATGAAACTGAGGGTTTAACATAATACCTCGCCACTTTGTGTGGCGGGGTATAATAACTAACAATTCTAAGGGGCATAACTCCAATAAAATTATCAATCAGATTTTGATTTTACAGCTTGTCCAAGATATAAACATTTATTTAAGTTTCACAAAAAATATCTGTTACAAAATGTAGGCTGAACAACAGGACAGATCGAAGGAATCAGCATTTCTATTTTTCTGCTACACATTTTGATAGGATGACAATGAAAAAGAAATTAACATTTAATCTTCTACAACATTAATGGGACTATTTCAAATCATAAAACCTTCAGGAAATCCTGTTCCCCAATCACAATATGTCTTTGGGAGTCTTGTGTTTTTAAGAACTTCAAACAATTGGTAACATTCTTGATTTGCCTCAAAACAGAGGCTCATGTTTACATCAAACTTGTACATCTTCTCAGCAACAATATCTTCAATGACATATCTGAAACATATTTAAAGAAATTAACAATTTAAATAGGAGCCATGAAAAAGGCCACAATTTTTATAAAATCTTGAAGAAGCATTAAAAAAATTACAAGATTTACAGGCAGTTTGAAATACTCTTTGTTGCAATAATTTTACAAATCAGTCACATTTCTTGAAAGATTAACATTTTTCAGGTTAAAACCATGAAAACATAGCTCCTGTAGTAAATAAGATATAAACAATGGAATCTTCACAACATTACTTACTGAACTCTTATGACACTCATTAAGTTGAATTGTTCTATAGTTCCTACAAAATGACAAGATTTACATTTCATAAAATTAATTTAAATTGTAGATTTTATAGTTTTAAAATACCACAGTTTTGTTTTTACCCAATGTTTGACAATTTTAGCTATTTACATGAACATTCTAGAGCTACAAATTCAAATGATTATTCTTGACAAGCAATATAATTATTTTACAAGCTAACATCCTATCATTTCTTCAAGTGGCAAAATCAGCAAATGTATAAATTTTTCAGGCCCATAAATGTATACATATATTATATGTTTTACATTCATCTATAAGAACAAATATTTGTTTACCATATTTATAGTCAGTCAAATGAATATCTTTTTTGAATCTCTCTATCTGAAGTTTTAACTGATGATTACATGCATCCAGTTCTACTTTTGCACGAAACTTGTGTGGGAGAAATCCTCCATTCAAACAACACTCAATGCCCAAACAAGACTGCAACAGTTTACACTGAGCTCCTTCCATTAAAGATGGTAATGTCACATCTTTGTAACAGTCTGAAGAATCAAACAAACAGTTTCTAAGATTTGAATATAAAGCACAATGATATAAATATAAACTAGAAAAAAGTAATGCTCCCACACTAACAGGACAGAGCTGTATTATAACTGATATTAAAATAGCACTACTGTGAAAATAGTATCATGTCTGGGAGACACATTAGAACGAATAATCATATGCTTGCTTTATTTTTGGCGAGGGTACAAATTTAGTCCCATTACTTGTAATGTAGCAGAGCGGGAGTGAATCACTCCCTGCACTTTGATGTCCAAAAGAAGTTGCATTTACAATCCCACATAGTTGATCTTGATATCTTTCGACAGTGTCACCATTTTTTTATCGGTTTCGTGTTTAAAATCGGTCATTATTTATACGTGATGATAGTTATTGCTGTTTTTAATAACAAGTCATGCGTTGTGTATTTATTGACATTCGTGTCTCTTTTTTATTACGTTTACTACATGAAAAACATTGAGAAACCCGAAACTGAATGGCGTGTTGCACCTTGGGTAATACATATGTAAATTACTGGATTCTTACTACAGAATGGTTGTTATAGTATGCACATTAGCACGTTTATAATAAAATTAGGTCACATTATCCATATACGGAAAAATGATCAACATAGCATTTTCCACGTGCATCTTGAAAGACGAAAAGAGTAAATTCTTCAATAATGATTGTTTCCCATTAGTTTCGCAATGTCTAAAGCTTAAATAACGTAAAGAAGATGAATATTATGTTTGAATTTTGTATAAATAGACCGAAGTTAGAATTTTTTATTTGCTACATTACAAGCAATAGGACTGAATTCTGCTGTTAATCCAACAAATCACAAAACTAACTTCAGAGTATAACGGCAGTAAAATTTGGCCTAAGACACATATAATGACACATTTGTTTAAAATGATTTATTATTGGATAAAAATAGTAGGATAAATATCATCATGCATTATTAAAGAGGTACAGAGCAGGTAAAATGTGTCAAAAAATGAAATAAACATGACTAATTGAGCTCATTTGGCATCCAATCATCAGAAATCAAGTTAATGGTAAGACAAAAAGCGTGTGGCAAAAGTCTCAAGTTTTGACATAGGGAAAATTCATAGCTCTATGGACTGCCAAATCAAAAATATCCAGCTCTTTCTGAGTTAGAGCTTTAAAGAAAACAGATTGAAGCAGTTTTTTAAACAGCTGTTATCTACTTTTGAAATTGATTGAGCAATAGGTAGAAAATACTTAAAAGGTCATTGTGTTTTGACTATAATATCATAAAGCAAACAGTAGAAACAAACATGGTGACCACATAATATACTAATTTCCCCTATCTAGTAACATATTGAAGTCTATAATGGATTCTACTGATGATATTTAATCGATTTCAATATATTACTGTAGAAAAGCTACTTGTAAAATCCTTATTTTCAAAAAGTCAAATGCATTTTCAACAGAAAATAAATACAAATTAGACCTTTAATCCATCCATAGTCATTGGCAGTGTATTCTAAGTAACAGGAATCATTGTTTAGATATGATGAGATTCCTAACTTCTTTGTCAGTTTGTCAAACACAGCTGGCTGCAGTTCATCTCCAAAACTTAACCCATTATCATCAAGAAAACTGGCCAAAGAAAAGTCTACAAAACAAACAAATTATATGTGACATATGTGTATCCTAAATTCATTTTAGGCATGGAGGGAAGTATATGCAGCATATAAACTACAGCAAGGTAAACACAGGAAATTAAATGTGCAGGCAAGTCCATTATATGTTGATACAATATTGTTTTTTTCACCTGATATTCAAGTGTACATAACAAATGCTCCCCTAACATACAAAATGTTTTGAAAAATCATTAGCAAGTAAGAAATGCCTGAAAGTCAATATAGGGAAGCTATTAGAAATAATTGTATTTTCTGAGACAACAAAGCTGCCCACTACCTTACCCAAGGTGGCAGAAAGAGGATAACCTCTTAGCAGGAGGGTTGAATACAGCTGAGATATGTTTGCTGCATGTTAACATTCAAATAATCACACAGTGATGGTCATAAATTTAGTTTACTGATGACACATAAGATCTGCTGGCATTTTTTTGTGTGATTTGATCAGGTCACAAATTGAGTTTTTGCTTATGTAAGATTTGTTGACATAAGTTTTTTATTTGATGGTCACAAATTAAGTTTACTGATGTAAGATTTGTTGACATAAAGTTGGGATTTTTATGGTCAATAATTGTGTTTACTGATGACAAATAAACTTTGCTGGCATAAGTAACCAAAACTTGTAACCATATTCACCGATTCGTGCCAGCAAATCTTTACATTTATTACTGCAGTCAGAGAAATTAGGAATGTGGGTCCACAGGACAGTTGGTCCTGTAAACATACTATTTTCACAGGACCGACCAATTTTTTACAGGACCGACTGTTTTTTTATTGATAGTGAAATTTAGTTACTATATTGATTGGATAAATGCATGTAAATGATTAATAATTTTTTTATTCTCTAGAATACAAAAAAATCATTTTGTCAATGGAAAGTTCATCTATTTCATTGTCATCTTCATCCTCATCATCATAATCATCATCATCATCGTCGTCGTCGTCAAATCCCTTGCCGCTGTATAATCCTGTACCTACTGGTGATAGAAGCTGCAAGCAAGAATTATGATTTTGTAAATAAAATGGAAAGAAGTAACCTATTAATAACAGTGATTTATGTGAATTGAACAACTGGCATTACTCAATGAACATATAGTTTAGTTTTTACAAAAGAACATTTAAGATACTTTTTATTCATTCACTGTATGAGTGTATCAGAATATCATTTTGCATCTTAAATAAATGTTTTTGAATTTTAGATTGTTTTTAATTCCAAGTCTAGTTCTTAGAGCTGTTTCATCAATAAATGTATGGATTTACATATGTTATACATGGGCATGAGACTTTATTCAGAAAATGAGAATAAAATACCTTTCAGTTTTTTACCCCCTCTCTTACATTTATTGATAGAATAGTTCTAACCTCTAAGTCTTGGGTGTAGGTGTGGGACTCAGTATTAGTTTCAATCACAGCATTATCCACCACATCATCATTCTCATCATTCTCAATATTATCTATCAAATCACCATTAACATCATCAGGCTCAGCTATGACTTGGGTTGTTAATGTTTTACCAGTTTTCTTCCTATACCCAGCAACTCTGCGTTGTCGCCCAGATGGTGTAACCTGATAAAACATAACATTAAACAAAATAACAGAAATTCAAAACAGCAAAATATTTTTACTATTTTCAGTAACCTCTGAATGGCTGGAATAGCCATAATAAGATATCAAATGAAAACAAACTATTATTCAATCAGTTTTGAATAAAAAGTACAATCTAAAGATGTACTAGAAATAAATTTTATTATAAATTATACAAATACCAATAAAAATGGAAATGGGGTAAATGTAAGTAAAATTCAATCAAATGTATATATACCAAAAAATGATCAATGGCTTCTTGTGGGTCAAACTCCTCTATTGAAGATCCCATCAGATTCACTGTCATCAAACTGTTCAAGGTTTCCGGATTCATCCTTGCCCTTCTCTTTCCTTTTGCAAGTTTCATAATAGAGAATGAACACTCATTCCTAACTGATGTTGGAGGGAGGGATTGGATTAGATCTGTCACTGCTAGGATGTTTGAGACTCCAGAATCACTGAAGGATCTGTGCACCTCCTTCCATGTTAATGTAGATAATTCTAGTTTCTCCTGAAATCTGAAGTAATTTTACATGTTATTACAAAATGATTAATATATTATATTAATTATTCTATAAATAAATGCTTGTAAATGAAATTATAACTGATGCTACTTGTACATATAAAGCTGTTGATTAAAAACAAGGAAGCAGTTTATTTTCTAAAAGCATTGTAAATAAAATAAACTTTTCATTTAAAATATATTTAAAATTAAATTGTAAAAGTAAAAATGAATTACTTCTCAAATATAAGACATTTAAGTAACTGCCATTCTTCCATGACTAAAGATGTATCAATAATTGCTGACAAACAATCTTTAAAATGTTCTATCAGAACTTTTACATCTTCTCTGCCATAGCCTATTAATAATAAAAGAACAAATATAATATTTTATAGACTTTTAAACCCAAGATATTATAGGCTTAAAAATATGACCAAAAATGATAAAAAATGATTTTTATCAAGGAATGATTTGAATGATTATAAATCAATAAATTAAAAACTAACTTTATAAATAATAAAATTGCAATTTATAGGATTAGATTTATGATAAACCTTTAAGGATTGATAGGTTAAAACATTCTTCTTTTAAAACAGAACATTTTTATAATGTAAACATAAAGACTGTTCCAGAAAAAAGTGACGAAAATTTGGGAGGTAAATGTACATTTTTCTTCCACTGTTTTGGACTTTTCTACCTACATTTGTATAAAATGTGCCTTTTGAGGCATCCACCCCAGGCCCCTCTGCCCTCATATTTTAATTCTGGATCAGCCTTGAAATAATAGAAATGATAAAAAACTGATTTTTCAAGTGTTCTCCCAAGGTAATAACAGTAATAACAGTAGCATTGTACACTAGTTACTATACATCATGAAAGTATTTTGGACTTGTGGCTAAATCAAAGAAATGATTAGGAGAACACCAGAAACAATAAAAACAATGTTACGTAACCTGTATGTTCCAACTGATAAATCAAAGAACTGAGAAGAACACCAGAAACAATAAAAACAATGTAACCTGTAAGTTCCAACTGATCAATGGGCCAGTTTCTAAAGTTTGAAAGACTTGTAGCCTGAATGACAGGAGTTGCAGCCATAGGGATTCTTTCATCAATAAATTTAGCCATGTTTTTTGCCAATACTGTCACCTGACTCTTAACCTTTTGACCATGGAAAACAATTTTTTGTCCTTGGTACTGGCCCTCCTGGATTTCATTTATAACATCTGTCCTTGAAGAAAATGGTGACAAAATTTGTATCAATCTTTTTTGTTTACATTATTTTAAGAAAAAAATGTTTAGACTTTAAATTACAGTGTATAGATACATGTAGTATAAGTAAACAAAACTTACTCTTCCGGTAAATGAGCTAAACTGTTTTTTGTGGCTGACAAAAGAACACAAGCATCTGCAAGAGTTAGACCCTCCTTCTGAAGTGAAAGACTAAGCCTTACCAGCGGTGACAACACTGACTGAAAGAAAAAAATCAAACTATAACTCCAAATGGTTTTATTTTGACACAAATTGACAAAAGAAAGCAACAGAATTGACAAAATTAAAGTTTAAGTGAACTAAAACATATTCCATAGAATCCACTTTAAATGTAAAAAAAAGTAATAAAATTAAGATCCTTTCATTTTTTTTTGTTATGCACTTAAATTTGTAATTTGTTTTATAATAACTGTGTAATTTTACCTTAAGAGACATTAGGAAGATCAGTACATTGCCATCAGAAGCTATCTTAGCCAGTCCCTCAGCTTTAGCATTATGGTGTGAAGCTGTCTCTAACTGGTTTCGTATAGCCAGGTATCCCTTTTCAAAATTTGCAATGGCTCTTGAAATATGTGGAAGCCACCTTGTACCACCAACTCTTGTTGGAATGATTTGGGTTTTATTCAGACTTTTGAATGATCTTTTCAATTCTTTCTTCATTTTCGGACTTTTACGATAGAGATAATACAAGCCCAGTAGTAGAGTAATACTCTTGTCATAAAGTTTAGACTTGACAATAGTGTCCTTAAAGCAAAGTTCTAACCGATGTGCTAAACAATGCAGTACAACAAGGTATGGTCTGGATTCCTTCAAAAGAGCTCCAAGTCCAGCTTTTTTTCCTATAATAATAAAAATGGAAATTTATTTTCTCTTAAGTCTTGATAAAACAGAACTTTGTAAATTAATTAATTAATAATTTGTGAAAAAATAAGTTAAAAATCAAATAAAGTAGGTATTTTTTTTTATTTTGGCATCAAAGAAAGGTCCATACTTAATTTGTAGAAAAAGACAGTTTACTGTGAAATTCAAATGTTATTGTTAGGGTAAAATATGTAAAATAATTTTTTGTTAATGTTTTTAAAAGGCATAGATTTTCCATTCCAATCCAGAGCACCCGAGTTCACTGTTATTATACTTCACTTGAGCAAGAGTGTGTCGATTGTTGTTCAAGTTGTCGTTTGTGTTTACTTGTTTTCCATTAATTTCTCAACTTATGTCTAATACGATATTCTGGATGCCCCTTTGGTAAACATGTACATGTACCACACCTAAATGATAAAATTGATTGCTAGTACTACACTACAGTATGTAAAATACCTTGCATGTTTGAGGCACCATCTGCACAAAATCCAACCAGATTATTTTCAAACATATCTTTTAAACCAAATGATTCAAAAACTCCATTGGTAAATTCTAAAATATCCCGACTGCTGCCAGATTCTGGACATCCAATAAACAAAAACTGGTCATAAATTACACCATCTGTACAATGTCTGGTGTAAATAGATTCAAATTCCTCCCCAGTAAAATCCGTACATCCGTCACAAGTGAAAGAAACAAATTTAGCCTGCGAAAGTGTCTGCACAACAGCTTTAGAGGTAACACTAGCAACCGATTTGAGAAATAAAGCAGCCCCTTTGTCATTAATGTAGGATGTTCCCACTTCTAGTCCCTTTGCTTTATCAAGCCTGCACAGCTGAGTATACTCAGTAAACGGTTTGTTATGTTTTGCAACATAGTGTGCATTTCTAAATTTGATCTTTAATTTCTCTGTTAAGTTGCTTTATGCATTTGGCAGCTTCTGATTTATCTACAGATGTTGCATGCCTAGGAATCAATTTCAAGTGAAATTTACAATTTTCGTGGTCTTTTATAGCAGAAATTCTGAAATTGTCACACCCTTTCACAAAAGATATATCTTTTGCATTTGGAAATTCTGAGCACCAAGAACATATCATAACATTTCGGGTTTCATCATATTTCAACCACGGACGGTCATTTTTCCAACTTTCAATGAACTTTCTTTCTCTATTATTCTCATACACTTTCTTGCGAGCTATTACCTCATCATTTGTTAATTTCCGTTTAATAGGTTTTCCGGGGATCGCCCCGCTAACATATTTTAAAAAAGACATACTACCATTCTACGATGGAGGCAGCCATTATTGTTTTGTATGTATTGTTTTTATGTTCCTCCGACAAGGAGCACCGCCGCCATATACGTAAGTGGAAAATTCCCGATACTAAAATAGTCCGAAAGACGATCATGCGCATCAATCGTGATATTGATTTTCTAAAAATACTACTGCAATACATTGTCAAATATTGTCAATATAGTCGTATTTTCATTACTGGAACATGTTGCAAGTACAAGTTTGGCATAAAATCAGGTTATTACATCGTTTTTATATAAAAAAACTAATAGGGTGTCAAATAATTTTACAGGACAGTTGGACCGGTAGACTAAGAAAAAATACCGGACCAGACGATTTTTTACCAGTCACGGTCCGGCGGTCAGGTGCTAATTTCGAGGACTGTTACTGTTATGTTATTTAAATGCAATTGCAACAAAAGTCTTCCTGAAATTAAATCATTTATTTTCACCGGAAATAACATTAATCAATGAAGGGATACCATGAAATAAGTCACATTGTCCAATCAGAATTGACACTGCATCCAGTTTTTTGTTAGAATGGAAAAACATCATATTTTTAATTAAAAGAAACCCTATGCTACAAGATTAACCTTGTGATTGGTATACAAGAATATATACTTATAGAAGACTTATAAAAGTAACAGTTCTTACTCTTTGTAAAATAGTCATTTTCTTCCCTATCACAAATAATCTTGGGAACCAATGAATCTCTAAATATTACAGCATCATACAAACAAGGTCCAGAGGACTCAAAACAAACACTAAGATTTGTACTGATTCTGAACTTCCTCTCGTCATGTAAGTCATCTATCCTGTATCTGTAAAACACAATTCAATGATTTAGGACAAAGGATATCAATGTAATGCAGCACTCTATACAGAAATACTGATGACAACCTACTCTTATTAATGGACGTAAGCGGTTTATTCAGTGTAAATCGACCCAAAGTCGTTTATATCCAATAATCTAACCAACAATTGAAAACAAACCTTATATTTTAAATTCCATAGTAAAAAGTAAATAACGAGAACAATATTTTACAAGTAATCAAATAATATTTGCAATTCAATGTTTTTAGTGTGTCACTTGTTGTTTGCGGAAGAATTCATGTATAGTCAACGTCATCAATACATCTTATTATGACGTCACAATCAGTCACGTGCTGAAATACCAAGTTAGGTTATACGAAATGACCAACTTTGCTCATGTATTGAGTATTTAAAAGGAATTAAAATATATGCTAATATTCTGATTAAATGTGTGAACAAATAATTTTAAGCATACACATTGTCCTATAGTATTAAAGAAACTTACCGTATTCTGAAGATACCTTTAAGGTTGAAGTTCTCAATGGTGCCTACAATAACCAGAGGCTCTTAAGAGCCTGTATCGCTCACCTGATTTTATAGGCAATGAAGATGGCATTTCCCTGATGTTAAACTAAGTCCTGTAATTTTCAATAAACTTTAAATAGGACCATCCAAACAATATTACTAGAAAGCTTTGTTTCATTGGTTAACCGGTTGTATAGAGAAGATTTTTTTTATTTGCCCATAGGGTCCTATGTTAAACTAAGTCCTGCGCCGTGGTGGCCATTTTGAATTTCCAATTGCCATAAAAAACATAAACTTTATAAAGGACCATCCAAACAATATTGCTAGTAAGTTTTTGTTTCCATTGATTAACCTGTTTCAGAGAAGAAGCCTTTAAAAACTTTTTCCCATAGGGTCCTATGTTAAACTAAGTCCTGCGGTAGCGGCCATTTTGAATTTCCAATTGCCATAAAAAACATAAACTTTATAGAGGACCATCCAAACAATATTGCTAGTAAGTTTTTGTTTCCATTGATTAACCGGTTTCAGAGAAGCAGCCTTTAAAAACTTTTTCCCATAGGGTCCTATGTTAAACTAAGTCCTGCGGTAGCGGCCATTTTGAATTTCCAATTGCCATAAAAAACATAAACTTTATAGAGGACCATCCAAACAATATTGCTAGAAAGTTTTGTTTTGATTGGTTAAACGGTTTCAGAGAAGAAGCCCTTTTAAACTTTTTTCTCATAGGGTCGAATGTTAAACCAAGTCCTGCGGTGGCGGCCATTTTGAATTTCCGATTGGGATAAAAAACATTAACTTTATAGAGGACCATCCAAACAATATTGCTAGTAAGTTTTGTTTCCATTGGTTGACTGGTTTCAGAAAAGAAGCCTTTCAAACTTTTTCCCATAGGGTCCTATGTTAAATTAAGTCCTGCGGTGGCAGCCATTTTGAATTTCCAATTGCCATAAAAAACACAAACTTTATAGAGGACCATCCAAACAATATTGCTAGTAAGTTTTTGTTTCCATTGATTAACCGGTTTCAGAGAAGAAGCCTTTTAAAACTTTTTCCCATAGGGTTCTATGTTAAACTAAGTCCTGCGGTGGCGGCCATTTTGAATTTCCAATTCCCATCAAAAACACAAACTTTATAGAGGACCATCCAAACAATATTGCTAGTAAGTTTTGTTTTGATTGGTTAAACGGTTTCAGAGAAGAAGCCCTTTTTAACTTTTTTCCCATAGGGTCCTATGTTAAACTAAGTCTTGAGGTGGCGGCCATATTGTTTTACCAATCAAAATAAAAAACACAAACTTTGTAAAGGTCCATCCAATGAACATTATGGCCAAGTTTGGTTTCAATTGGCCAAGTGGTTTCAGAGAAGAAGATTAAAATGTAAAAAGTTTACAGACGCCGACGACGACGACGACGACGCCGACGGACGCAAAGTGATAACAATAGCTCACATGACCCTTTGGGTCAGGTGAGCTAAAAACATGGATTTATAGAAATTTTTTATTTTCTTATTCTAAAGCAGTTTGACATTATCCAATCTGTGAACTTACTGGGTTTTTAACATTTCAATGTTTATTTGTGAAATAACTGTAAATGGAGACATCCTACCACCCTTGTTGTTTATTCAGATACATACCATATTTGTACTCCACCAAGTTGATTGGATCGGCAACTAGTTTTTCAATACCAACAGTCAACATATTATTACATGTATCCAAGTTCAGGAATACATGAACAGATCTGCCCAGGAAGTCTATATCAATACAACAATCTACAGCTGTACAAAGGGAAGGTATCTGGCAACTACCTGGTAGGGTTAGAGCTGTCATTGGTACTTCTAAAGGACAATCTGAAAAAAAGATTATTGAAATATGGCTGCCATCAATGCAAGCATAATTGAAACCTGAGGGACAAAGGTGGATCCAATCACCCATCATGTGGCCTTCCTACCATTTTGTTCCATTCAGGGTCAAAATATTTCTGAATAACAATTATATATCCAATAAGCCTAATTTGCATATCTGATTTGTCCAATAAGCCTAATTTGCATATCTGATGAACAAACTATATTAAGTATTTATTAACTCCTTATATATGAGGACAGGGGTTTATTTTGAACTGTTACTTATTACCCTGAAATATAAAGGCATATTCACCATTTATAGAAATGTCAATACATTTTACCCCCAGGAATACTTATACTTACAGTTGCCATTGGTTCAACAGAGGGGTTATCTCTCAGATAAAAAAGGGTCTCTGTAGCAGAAATTAAGGTCTAGGTAGTCATACTATTAAACAGCCACATGTCAATAATGGGGTTGTGAGTTTGTAACTGGCTTTGGCCAAGATGAGCACGACTAATACTTTGATTGATACAGTTATCCTGCTGAAGTTTGGGGGTTTAATTGATTATCTAACTTTGTCATCCAATAAACACTGAATGTTGCCATAATGGTTTAAGAGAGAGGTAACATCTCTCAGATAACAAGGGAGGTCTAGGTAGTCCTACTTTTGAACTGCCACAGTTAAATAATGGGGTGTGAGTTTGAACCTGGCTTTGGCCAAGGTGAGCTCCAACTTGTAACTAAAGCTATTTTGCTGAAGTTTAGGGGTTCTTAATGATTATCTAACTTCATCATTCAATAAACACTGAATGTTATGATAAAGTTGATAAAGTGCAGAAAGTAACAAACAAATACCAATAAAATTTCACAAGAAGACATTTCTCTTTGGTTCCCACTTGGCCACTGGTTTTTGAGGGAAAGAGTATAAATTTATTTGTCAAATTAGGTCCCAATTTTGATATTCTATAAAAGTATCAATTCTTTTGTAATGATTATAAACAGTTATTTCACTCCTCTTAATGGTATATTGTTTAAATTTGAGATGGTCTGAAAAATAAAAGAAAATCTACTATTTAAGGAATTTTCTTTTGGAGCCCCATCCTGTGCCATCTTGGTTAAAGGATGGGCAACAATGTTTAATTTTGATATAGAACCTTCCAAAAGTATCTTTCTCAGTTTAGTTTATTTTGTGGCAAAACTGCATTTAAATTGCAGCTATTCCTGCATGACTCAGGTAAATATAAACTTCTAACTTAGAAGATTGTCATAGGGTACACTGTTAAAACTTTTCTTTCACCTGAGTCATGCATGAATAGCTGCAATTTAAATGTCCAAGCTATTACTGAAAAATAGCATTATAAAGAAAACAGTTTGAACCAGTTTTCTAAACAGCTGTTAACTGTGTTTAGAATTTGTTGAAAAATAGGTAGAAAATACCTGACAGTAATCATATTTTGCCTTGATGATGAATTCACCAAAAAATCTCATTTCTTAGTATTAGCTGTTTACCAATTTGTCCTGAATACAGCTGAACATGTAACACCAATTAAACAATTTCTGGTATCAGAGATAAACATAAGCAAAAATACTTCGATCCACCGCTGCAGATTGTTTGCAGCATTCAGCATACATACAATTATCCTTATTTAATATAAACTACTTTAGATTCTTAAATTGGGTCTCAAAACAAACCTTTCTTCCAGCCATTTACAGCTGGACTATACTTCAAACCAGATCTCTGACACGAGGCATCGTTCATCAGTCTACCAATTCCAAGTTCATTAAAAAGCTTTGATGTTATATAACTAGACAGGTGGTGGCCAAAAGACATGTTTTGCTTCTCCAACCATGTATGCAATGAAAATCCTGCAAATATAATTGAAACACAAAATCACAAAATGAATAACCTTTGTAAAAGACTTCCTATATTGCAATCTTACAAACTGACTGAAAACAAGCTTGAGGGGAAACAATTTTGAAATTTCAGCCAATTTTCGTTGTTTTCGTGGGTGGGGACAAACCACGAAATTCAGAATTCAACGAATAATGATCTGAAGAAATCTATAATGAGGGTAAGCTGACATGAGAAACTGCTATGGGACAGTTGTTTACATGGATAATGACAACTAATGTTCAGGATGCATCGTGATATTGATATGTTTTAAATAGATAATGACAATTTTGCATTATAAACAACTTTGGTGTGTTTATGACACTAAATAGAAATAAAATTGATTAAATAAACATCGTTGTTATTTTTAATTGCGAAATCCCGTCAGTAATGAACATACTTCCTGTTGTGCCTTTTCGTTGTAAAGTGTTGATGTATACATAAATATTAAAGTAACTTTCTTAATTGATTTCCATCTTTGGAACCCACTAATTATATCACCAATTTTATTGTCAAACAAACAAACTTAATCTGTGCCCCAGGGAATGTACGACGAATGTACAATGAACTGTTTACTTAGATTGGTTTGAATAAAGTGACATGTTTATTAATTGTGTTTATTATGTGTACGGCTACAAAATAAAATCTGTTTAATCTTTATTACTTTATGTTACTTTGAAAATAAAACAGTCATTACGCCGTTTTCAAGATAGGTAGCTAGATGTACACTATCGCGTGATATATGGTATCACATGATTTTATTTAAGGCACTTTACTCAACGCACAGTCTTTTAAAACTGTGTTAACAAATGACATAAAACTGCAAAAATCGCAACCCCTTTCATAAATGTATGTTCAGTGTGGGCTTTGCACCACGCCACAACAAAAAACAGGCTTCGTTTTGAATCGTCTTTCTTAAACCGTCCCATTTCGCTTTAATGTTGTCGCTTTTCAATAAAAGTACCGTAAATTTCTATGATATCCCGTGATCAGCATTACAATTGTCACTTCTCTAGAGCGATTATATCTTGAAAATGATGTATTTGAAAATGTACAGACTAACACAGTATGAATACCGAAAATTTGCAAGCAATTCCCTCATTTTTCATATGTTGATTTTTTTTAATACCTAGAACCACAAATTTAAGAATCCCACGAAATGTCTTTTTTCCTCCAACCACGAAAATTGATACCCACGAAAATAAATGAAACCACAGTATTTCGAAGAATTCCGAATAATGACATAAGACCTGTCACATGCAAACAGATACTGGAGACCAAGTGCATTTAACAATGATTTGATTAATAAACAGTTGTATGCTACATCTAATAACCATTATATCTAATTGATGTAACTGCACAAGGTAGTTAATTTTGTAAAAATGTTTTGTTGCTCGTTTTGTTAAAACATAATATCACATTTTTTAAGATCCCAATTTTAAACTATGAATAAAAGAATGTTTTTTAGCTATTTTTGCTTATTAAATGGGCATGTGTTCTGGCTAATAACTTTTGTACATAAAACTCTAGAAGGTTGAAATGATTCACTGATGCGTGCATGGTAAATGTTTAAAAAATCCATCGTGGACAAGACAAAAAAAAATAAGTATAAAGAAAAAAGGTCAAGATCTCTTGCCATTGGTTCCTTTATGATAAGAGATTATGATAAATATACAATACAAAAAAAACAACACTTTTTTCACTCTTTATTTCTGAATTGGGATATATTGTAAACATTGGTAGGTCACTTATTCCATGTCTAAGGGTAAAAAAAGTTTTGGCAAAGATTGTTACAACAGACAATCTGATTTTGACAGTTTTGTTTGAAATATAGCAAGGGAAAGTTTTTTTGTTAAAGTTAACTGTAATGCATGATGACAATGGATGCCAAGTGATGGCAATTATGTTAAAAAAATTGAAGAATGTGTCCATGGGACACGGATGCCCCCGCTAAATGAAGTCCCAAACAGGAAGTAGTTGTCCCACAGGTCTGAAAGTCGCTTAGGATGTACAATGTGCGATACTGAACCACCCTGCCAACTTTCAAATTGTGTCTCATGTCTGGTTTGTGAGAAAAGCTTGACGGAATTTTTCATACTAGTGTTAACACATTTTTATATCGGCCCAGTCAAAAACAGGAAGTAGTTGTCCGACAGGTCTAAAAGTCGCTTAGGACGTACAACTTGTGATACTGAACCACCCTGCCAAATTTCAAATTGTTCTCGTGTACGGTTTCTGAGAAAAGCTTGATGGAAATTTTCATACTAGTGTTAACACGTTTTCATATCAGCCCAGTCGCAAACAGGAAGTAGTTGTCTGACAGGTCTGAAAGTCGCTCAGGACATACAACTTATGATACTGTACCATCCTGCCAAATTTCAAATTGTTCTCATGTAGGGTTTCTGAGAAAAGCTTGACGGAATTTTTCATACTCGTGTTAACACATTTTCATATTGGCCCAGTCGAAAACAGGAAGTAGTTGTTCGACAGGTCTGAAAGTCGCTTAGGACATACAACTTGTGATACTGAACCACCCTGCCAAATTTCAAATTGTTCTCATGTACAGTTTCTGAGAAAAGCTTGACGGAAATTTTCATACTAGTGTTAACACATTTTCATATTGGCCCAGTCGCAAACAGGAAGTAGTTGTCCGACAGGTCTGAAAGTCGCTTAGGACGTACAACTTGTGATACTGAACCACCCTGCCAAATTTCAAATTGTTTTCATGTACGGTTTCTGGGAAAAGCTTGATGGAAATTTTCATACTAGTGGTAACACATTTTCATATCGGCCAAGTCGCAAACAGGAAGTAGTTGTCCGACAGGTCTGAAAGTCGCTTAGGACGTACAACTTGTGATACCACCCTGCTAAATTTCAAATTGTTCTAATGAACAGTTTCTGAGAAAAGCTTGACGGAAATTTTCATACTCATGTTAGAACATTTTCATATTGGCCCAGTCGCAAACAGGAAGTATTTGTCCGACAGGTCTGAAAGTCGCTTAGGACATACAACTTGTGATACTGAACCACCCTGCCAAATTCAAATTGTTCTCATGTACGGTTACTGAGAAAAGCTTGACGGAATTTTTCATACTCGTGTTAACACATTTTCATATCGGCCTAGTCCCAAACAGGAAGTAGTTGTCCGACAGGTCTGAAAGTCGCTTAGGACATACAACTTGTGATACTGAACAACCCTGCCAAATTTCAAATTGTTCTCATGTACGGTTTCTGAGAAAAGCTTGACGGAAATTTGTACATACAGACGGACGTATTTACGTACAAATGAAGTCCCAAACAGGAAGTAGTTGTCCGACAGGTCTGAAATTCGCTTAGGACGTACAACTTGTGATACTGATACTGAACCACTCTGCCAAATTTAAAATTGTTCTCATGTACGGTTTCTGAGAAAAGCTTGACGGAAATTTGTTCAGACGTACGTACGTACGTACGGACGGACGGACATGAGTAAAACTTAATGCCCCCCGACATGTCGTCGCGGGGGCATAAAAACCTTGGTGTAGGTGAGTTAGAAATGCAGGTTATTACAAAGTTTGACCAATTATGTTATGTAATGTTTTAGGTATTTTGACAACACAATAGCTGATTAAAGTTACGGTAATTAAAGTTTCCAGGAAAAATGAAAACTACAAAAATATTTCACCTGAATTACTAAATTCTGTGTTCCAATCACATGTATGGATATGTAATGCTGTGTTCTCAAAGATTATCCACTTAAACATCGTCACTCTAGCATCAAACTTAACACCAATACTCAAGTTTACTTTCAATATGTTCCCATCTAAACTACCAACACTGTAGCTAATAAAGAAATAATGCCTTTACAACAAGTGTGAAATGGCTACAAATGACAAAGCATGTTAAGTTTGGTTTCTATAAACCATAAATATCAGTTTCCTACAATTAATAAGTATTTTGCATGTATCCATACATAATATATGGCACAGATTTTATGCATTTGTTCATACCTTTATGAATGGCTTCAAGACAATTAAACAGCCCTTACAAACTTTAACAAGATGAAAAATAATTTTTTTCTCCTTTGAATTTGGTTCGATAGTAAAATCATACTAACTTTAAAAACACAGTATCCATCAGTCTGACTGTATCTTTGACACCTGTAATAAATAAATTAACATAAGATAGAACTTGTTCAAAAACAGTATGAAAGGTCCTATTCAGATTTCTGTGATAACGTAATATTTCTTTCTTCTCGAACTCAAAAACATACAGTTGCTAATGGTTGACTTGTCAGCCTGAAATGACTTTTCAAAACCAGAAGTTAATGCCTTTTGACAGAAAATGTTGCCCTGGACCTTAAAACATATGGTTGCTAGGGACATTGGTAAATCAGAAGTGACTTTTTGAAAACCAGAAGTTGCTTTTTACAAAGAGAAGTTTATGGGTTTTTTTGCCATTAAAGGAATCATCAAAGCAGTGAACTTAAAACAGAACAAAGTTTTTGTTATTTGACATTTAGTCTATCGTTTACAGTTTTCGTGTTATTTTAATAATAATGTTCAATAGGCTACTAATAAACTTTCACCTAGAGACCATTTTCAAGGTCCTGTCTTAAAATGACCATTGGTGAAGACCCTAGGTCTTTACAACTTACAGTTTTAATGTTATGGCTAGAAATAACTTTACAGCAATGGTCAATGGGAGTTATTCCCCTTAAAGAGTCGTCAAATATGTTCAGTCAAAAGAGAACAATTAATCTTTACAAGACAAACATTTTTCATGATTCAACTATTAAACTATCTTTTGGCATTTGAATGATAACAAGGTCACTGGAACTTTAACCTGGATACCATTTTTCAAGGTCAGGTCAAGATGACCAACGTTGAAGACCCTCGGTAAGAGTATAGAACGACTGGGTTTTTTTGTATGTTTTATGTTGTTTAAAGCAACAATCACCAACTTTTCAGCTATATCATGGCATCCAGTTTTATTGGGGATGAAGCCAGAGAACCCAGTGAAGATTGGACTCAAGCTCACCCTCCACACAGTGAAGAACTACAGGTAACAAAATACTTACCCCAATGAAAATTCAGTAATGATTTTTCAAACTTAAGTTTTTCAATTACAATAAGTAGTTTTCTGCCACAATAATCAATGTCTAGATGAATGTGGAAATTTCTTTTCAAGAAGCTGATCCAGAAACAACAATCTACAGCTGTGCAGCTGTTCAACATTGTGCAGGAAATATCTCCAGATACTGATGGCAACTTGATTGGTGTGTTGACACATTCTGCAAAAAACAATGCTCACTAGTGATACCTTGGCCAAAAAGTATTCGGTAAACAGGAAGTAGATGACCAAGGAGCATGAAATCACTATACACCATATGGCACTAAAGGATAAAGCAATATACAAAATATCAGGCTTCTACATGCTATAGTTGCTTAAAAAACTGTGATGGAAATTTTTGCTACGGACATACAAACAAAAAGATGAATGGAATAACCAACAAGGGTAAAACAGTATAACCCCTCTTCTTTTTGAAGTAAGTTATAATAACATCTAAATCTATCTACTTCATCAACACAGAAATCATGGCACATTCACATTTTTAAAAGCTATTACCAAATGGCTTATGTATATTAAATTTAACATGTTACAAAAGCGATTGGTGCTATATAATAGAAATATAAAGGAAATTAGCAAATTGCATATTCTGCATAATAATTGGTTAATCACTAAGTAATAGATAAAATTGTCCAAAAAAGAAACCTGCTTAGCAAATATTGTATGAAGCTTAAAACAACTTATGCAGTGGGTACTAGATCTATAGAAGTGGGATGGAAACTTGGTATGTAATTTGTAGTCCATAATCTAGTTATATAAAATGAATGGGTATGTCTAAAAAATTAATATAAATAAATTATTTTATGTAAATTTTATGCACTGTGGAACACATACTTCGTAATTATTGAAAAAAAATTTGTCTTTTATTTTTCTATTGTACATTTTACCATTTATCCATCCATTTCCTTTTTTCTGACATTGTGGTTGTTCAAGGTCACTGGTAATACCCAATCTGTTCATTATTTGCGTGATTACTATATCATCTAAGTTGTCATTGACAGTCAGACCTTTAGTACTCAAATAATCATTAACAGAAAATTCTGAAAAAGATGGATTAAACATACACATTATCTTACAATAACAGATCATGCTAACTGTTGAAATATTGCATAAATTCTTTATCAGAAAGTTCTTGATGAAGAAATCAAAACCTTATGGATATGAAACCTTCTTAAATAAGGCTCTGGAAAAAGAAACCTTCCATGTTTTAGTTTGTTTTATATAAACTTTTACATATAGAAAACTGGTATACATATATATATATATCTTCACAGAAATTTTTACTTTAAACTACCGGTACACAAATTATTTAATTAGATTTAGAAAAGAACTGACAATACTTTGGAGAGGAAACTTTCTACGGGGCAAAAGAACATTTGCATTTTTTAATATATTTAAAATTTTGTTTTATTACCTCTTAAATGAAATATTTTTTTATTTGAACTGGTAAACAAATTGGTTGGACTCCTGAGAGAGGACATGGTCCAGGAAAGAAGCAAAAATACTACAAATATGGTTCCTTTAACACGATGTACTACCAAAGTAATCCAAATAATCTGTAGTCACATAGGGCTGACTGAACAAAGCATAATCATTTTTGATTCAAATTATTCTAGCACTTTGATGAACTTCACCATTTTTTCTCTTATGATATTATCTAAACTCCTTTAGACCCCTTAATGGAAAAATGATTAGGGATTAAATTCTCTCTAATACAATTCAAGTCTCTCCAGAAATGTAGAAGGACATATTGTTTATGGAATTACTTTTGCCAAATCAATAGTTATTCATAGCTGATAAGTAGGCTTTCATGCATTCACAAATTTTTGGGACACTACATATGATAGAAAAAGGAAACAAAACCAAAATTCTAGTGTTTGTTCCAAGAGAAAAGTATAAATATATAAAAAATGATCAAGTGTTGTAGGATAAAAATTGAAAGCTCTAACTCAGTTGTGTTAGAAACTGGATTGTCTTTCTTAAAATACCTGTATATCGTTTACTCAGGTCACACCAGTTCTTTGGAAAATGTGCATCTTGTAATAAAACGTGCTTTATCAAACAGAAATGTAGTTCTAGACAAACACTTATATTCACATTGACAATGAACATATCCTCATCAGCTAGATCAAACACTGAGTAACTGAAAGAAATAGAATTAATATATCATTAAGAAGAATTAACTTACCAAACATATTTGTTCCAAACATAAAAAACTAAGTTAATTTTGTTTTTTTTTAACTGTTGCAGATTTATTCAAGTTCAACCGTCCAGTCTAACAAAGACACTTGTAGAGGTGAAACGATTCACTGAAGGTTTGATTATTCTCTGTATTTTTGCTGAGTTGGATTTTGGATACATTTGACCCTAATTTCAGTGTAGAAAAGTTTTGTTAATAAAATTGTGTGTTATAAAATAATTGTCTCATTGAAATGTTAACTAGTCTACCCATTGTGAAATTATTCCCTAGCTAGCATTGTAGGGTGACTTAGACTCGGGCTAAGAAGTCACCTTATCTTGTTCATCATAAAAAAAAGCAAAGTTCAGTCACCATGTCTTTTTGAACAGTTGTCTTATGTCGCCTCTCATTTTTATTTCCTTTTTTGTCAGAAATCGATGTATTTTTGTTACAGTGCCATGTTAATCGTAATACACGCTGTTCTTTAACAAAGGAGAATAATACAACATTTTAAGCTGGTTCTGTCCTTACTTACTTTGTACATAGAGCGTAGCAAGAAAATCTGAGCGGAAATCAGTTCAAAGCAAAAGAAAATATTGAAAGGCCTGTTGGCACCAATCCCCCTTTGTTGAACAATTTGAGTCTTATTCTTTATAATAAAGGTGATTTTTATTATGCGGACATCAAACTGATCTGTATTATTAGACTGGCTTTCCCCGTTTATTTATCAATATTTTTATTTCAGCATATAAACCTATCTTTTATACTGTTTCAACATCTTGTTTACAGTCGTTGAGCTGGTTCCTAACTGGTTTAAAATTGACAAATAAGGTTATATTTGAGACTTCAAAAATAATCATTCAGTGAGAGAAATGGCCATTCATGAGGGTAATTTAACCTTGGGTCGCTGGTCATGTTGGAGGGTGATCCTTTCTGAGAGGTAATTTAAGATAAGATAGACAAAATGGATAAGGACTGGCTGGATAAAATGGGTAAATGATGGTGACAAGATCCCATAAAATGACTACTGCCCTAGAAATCTGAAAATAGCTGATGATAATAAAGTTAGAAAATAACAAGTGTTGACTGTGAGCAAGCCCACAAAGGGATACCCTTGTTTTGCTTTCATGTCCAATTATCTCCCCTTAATGATATCCTAGGGCAATAAAAATCCTTCATGCACATCTACATATAATGTACTTCCTTTACGCTAAGTTTCATTTAATTTCATCAAGCGGTTTAGGAGAAGTTGCGCTTACAAGGGATGTGGACAGACAGACAGACAGACAGACAGACAGACAGACAGACAGGGTGATTCCTATATACCTCTTCCCCCACCCAAACAAGTTCGCAGGAGGTATAAAGATAACAGTAATGCATAGGCCCTTCCTGATTAAATGGCATGGTGATCTCTAGGATGTACAAATAGCAACTTTACTAAACTTAGAACTCTTTATAACAAGGCATTTTTTGCATTGTACAAGAGCCAAATAATATCACTGAAAACTTACCTAACTGTAAAGACTGAAGACATCCTCAACTCTTGTGAAATTCCTAAAACATTAAAAGTAAAGTAGTATATATATAATGCCCGTTTGTCTTTTTATTTTCATATGATTAGCAATATAAAATAATATATCAGTATGTACAACCACTGCCAAATATTTGCCTCTTAAAATGCAGTTAGCATTTATTGATAAAAAGAATGAAGGAAGGCTAAATAATATTAAAAAACTGACTTCTATGTGCAAGTCAATAACGACTTTGATGTAATGTAACCATGATTCGTTTTGCTACATGCTATACAAATAAATTTACAGTACAAATGTATAGAAGTCAAATGCATTTGTTGTCCTGAATAATAGAAACATTAACTACAGCAATTGGGATTTCTTAAAAAGGGTCCAATAATAGAAGGTTGATTACACCAAAATGAAACCTTTATTAAAGAATGCTGCTGAAAAGGAGTTCAAAATCTAGAAAATTAACATTGGTATAAGGGACCGTCTGGGGATTATCAATACCAAGTTTGGTTGAAATCTAGAAAATTAACATTGGTATAAGGGACTGTCTGGGGATTATCAATACCAAGTTTGATTGAAATCTAGAAAATTAACATTGGTATAAGGGACCGTCTGGGGATTATCAATACCAAGTTTGGTTGAAATCTAGAAAATTAACATTGGTATAAGGGACCGTCTGGGGATTATCAATACCAAGTTTGGTTGAAATCTAGAAAATTAACATTGGTATAAGGGACCGTCTGGGGATTACCAATACCAAGTTTGGTTGAAATCTAGAAAATTAACATTGGTATAAGGGACCGTCTGCAGATTATCAATACCAAGTTTGGTTGAAATCTAGAAAATTAACATTGGTATAAGGGGCTGTCTGGGGATTATCAATACCAAGTTTGGTTGAAATCTAGAAAATTAACATTGGTATAAGGGACCGTCTGGGGTTTGTCAATACCAAGTTTGGTTGATATCTAGAAAATTAACATTGGTATAAGGGACCGTCTGGGGATTATCAATACCAAGTTTGGTTGAAATCTAGAAAATTAACATTGGTATAAGGGACAGTCTGGGGATTATCAA
Source organism: Limnoperna fortunei (assembly GCA_944474755.1). Taxonomy (NCBI): domain Eukaryota; kingdom Metazoa; phylum Mollusca; class Bivalvia; order Mytilida; family Modiolidae; genus Limnoperna; species Limnoperna fortunei. The sequence continues at coordinate 50,227,848 of OX104122.1, forward strand.
TACCAAGTTTGGTTGAAATCTAGAAAATTAACATTGGTATAAGGGACCGTCTGCGGATTATCAATACCAAGTTTGGTTGAAATCTAGAAAATTAACATTGGTATAAGGGACCGTCTGGGGATTATCAATACCAAGTTTGGTTGAAATCTAGAAAATTAACATTGGTATAAGGGACCGTCTGGGGATTATCAATACTAAGTGTTTGGTTGAAATCTAGAAAATTAACATTGGTATTAGGGACCGTCTGGGGATTATCAATACCAAGTTTGGTTGAAATCTAGAAAATTAACATTGGTATAAGGGACCGTCTGGGGATTATCAATACCAAGTTTGGTTGAAATCTAGAAAATTAACATTGGTATAAGGGACCGTCTGGGGATTATCAATACCAAGTTTGGTTGAAATCTAGAAAATTATAATAATTAATAAGGGCTCTATTTTCATTAGAAAGGAATTGACTTACTCTTTGTGGACATTTTTTCACTTTGGAAAAGGAAACAGGATAGTCACTCTTATGTAAGATTAAAATTAAGTAGAATTGACCAATTAAAGAATTTCAAGTTTTTGTGAATAGTGCCCATCTTAGTTACAAGTCAGTGCATCTAATAAATTACACTGGTTATTCATACCAAGTTTGATTCCATTGCTTCCATGGACAAGATTAAAAGGTGATATGTAAATTTCGCAACCTCAACACAAGTAGCCATGTTTTAAATATGAATTGTTTTTATGAAAAATTTAGCATAGTCAGCCTATTAGGAGTTTCTTTTTCTTTTTAAGGATGGCAATCTTTAATAGAGGAAATATGAATTGAACTGTTTTAATAGACAAAATTTCAGGTAGTCTGAAAAAAATGTGAAAGTTTTACTTAAGACAATTATAGTTGAAAGAACAGAAATAGGAAGTGTTTAATTCAAAGGCAAAATTGGAACCAATACTGAACTTAGCAATATGTGTTCAAACCACTGTCTAGGTGTTTTGTGGATTACAACAAACAAAGATACTGATTTAATTAAAATTAAAAAGTTTGAATTTTTAAAAATAAAAATCTCAATTATTTTGGATAACTTCAGTCTGTCACAAAATTGGTGGTCACCCTTTGGAAGAGTGGGATACAACTTTTGGTCATCGGAGGTCAACCAAGGTCGGTTTTAACACTCAGACGACAGGAGTTTCAAACACTGGTATAAGGTTCAGAATCAATAAGGGATCTAGATAAGATCATCCATATCAATTAGGATTGGCCTAATAAGTTCAAAGTAAAGATTACAATGTAAAAGTTTACAGATCAACAGATGATGTATCAAAAGTTGAGTAATCTGAGTAAAGTTGTCAAGGGATGACCCTGGCAAAAATATAAAAACAAGCTATCTACTAGATCAAATACAAACTGCTGATAGACAGAAGATGCATTCAAGGATGACATATTTATGATACATAATATGCTTACAATTTGGTCACATGGATGATAAAAACATTGTATGGCCTAATAAATGTGCAGAGTTAGTGACTTTGATTGACATTCCAGTTGATGACTAAACCAATTTTTTTCTAGGCTAATTTTTTTGTAAATTTGCTTTTTAACATTTTATTTAAAACATCATTTGATGGTGTTGAACAGTCAATCTACATGTATTTATATGATTAGATTGAGGAACATATAATAAAAGAGGAAGACCATAACAACCAAACATAATTATTTACTCTAGAATTCAATAATTGCTAAACTAATGACACCAAGTAAAATACACATACCAAATTCAAACCTATACAAAGAAATTTCTGATTTGTATTTATCGATTCCAATGGTCAGTGTGCGTGAACAAGCATCCAGAAAAACATAAAGATGTACTGAACGTCTGATAGGATCTACATCAATACAACACTCAATTCCTGTACAAGTATCTGGTATGTGACAAGTCAGGGATCCTACCAAAGGTGTTACTATAATATCTGCCAAGCATGCTGAAATAAAGTAAACATAAATGTTGAGCAAAAAAAAATTCATAAAAATAAATGTATTTCAATATTTTTTTCAACTGAACATTAATCAACATACATAAAGAGTGTTTATTTGTTTCAATGGGGTCAAGTACACTGTACATGCAGTAAGGATAAAACCCACAACCTCAGTGTAATGAAAAACTAGAGGCTCCCAGGAGCCTGTATCGCTCACCTGAACCTGAAACCAAACAACCCTTTTATATCAAGCTTTTCTTTGCTATAAGGAATAGCCCAACACTTCTGCAAAAGTCATTAATTTTTTAATTTTGAACTTTTAAGGGAAATAATTCCCTGTAGCTTTTGATGCTTAGAGGGAGAAGGGAGTTTCACTTCAAATTTGCTGTACCTGTTATACATGATAAAGATGATGTGTGCAATGTTTCAAAGCAGTCCTTTAATGGGTTACAGAGGAGAAGATTTTTTAAAATCAAGTAAAATTGATTAAAAAATTGTTCAAGGAGAATAATTCCTAAACGGTTCATAAGACAATCTTGACCCTAAGTCATTTTTGTAGCCCTCATAGAGCAGAACAATTAAGCAATGCTTACTTTTTCTCTAGTTCTAATAATTTTCAAGATTTTGAGGCAAAAATGTCAAAAATAATCAATTTCGACAATTAAAGGGCAATAACTCCTATAAGGAGTCATCATACAACTTCAACCCAATGGAGTGTTTCGTAGAGCTTTTGATGCAGATGAAGGCATGTCTCTTCGGTTTTCCTGTATCTGTTACACTTTTTTAAATATAAGCCAAAAACTGTATTTTATCCCCCCCCCTCCATTCTATTTTTAGCCATGGTGGCCATGTTGGTTAATCTGCAGCCATGGTTGGTGCAAACTTGGTTGAGGACATTTGACGGATGATGTGCACAAAGTTTCAAAGCAGTACTTTCAGTGGTTTCAGAGGAGAAGATTTTTAAAAAATCAATTAAAACCGATTAAAAAAAACAGTTCAAGGGGAATAGCTCTTAAACAGTTCATCCGACAATATTAACATTAAAGTCATTTTTGTAGCCCTCATAGAGCAGAACAATTAAGCAATGCTTACTTTTTCTCTAGTTCTAATAATTTTCAAGATTTTGAGGCAAAAATGTCAAAAATAATCAATTTCGACAATTAAAGGGCAATAACTCCTACAAGGGGGTCATCATACAACTTTGACCCAATGGAGTGTTTCGTAGAGCTTTTGATGACGATAAAGGCATGTCTCTTCGGTTTTCCTGTATCTGTTATACTTTTTGAACTATAAGCCAAAAACTGTATTTTGACCCCCCTTGTTCTATATTTAGCCATGGCGGCCATGTTGGTTGGTCTGAGGCCATGATTTGTGCAAACTTGGCAGAGGACATTTTACTGATGATGTGTGCAAAGTTTCAAAGCAATCCCTTCAGTGGTTTTGGAGGAGAAGATTTTTAAAGAAAAGTTAACGACGACGACGACGACGGACGATGGACGACGATGACGGACGCCAAGTGATGGCATTAGCTCACATGACCCTTCGGGTCAGGTGAGCTAAAAAACCAAAAGAAAACACAAACTCACAATACAATTAATAGCTAAAAGACAGAACAAAGAATCACTAAAAATGAATGAAACAAAAAATATTAGAAAGTATTAAAATGCAAGCATTAACTAATGACTGGGATCTGTCATATTATCTATATCCAATAACATTTTTTTAAGTTTTCGAGAACAAAATCAAATTTGTAAATGCTTGTCAACTGAAAATATAAAACCAATATACTTCTTATTTGCAGTGCAATATACGGTCAAATTTGAGAACTTTTTAGATCATATTGATAGCTTTTAAATATGCCAGATTTTCATTGCACAGTATAATATTTTATTAAAGAAAGCAGATTCAACTAGAAAAAAAGATATATAGGATCTAACACCGGTGAGAGGGAAAGACGGGAAAATCTCAGACACCCAAGTGAAAAGATTTCTGGTCTCCAACGAGGCTCTGCCGACTTGGAGACAAAAAGAAATCTTTCACACCAGTGTTTGATTCTATTTCTCACTAATTCATTAAAAAATCAGGTTCTGTTCTATTGAAAGATGGCAACAAATAGAGTTATCTGCCCTGAACGTAATCTCCAGTGTACATATGTTCCGTCACCGTTTTTGTTGTAATGTTTACCGCTATAATATTGTGGCATAAATTGGGTCATGGAAGCTCAGATATGTTGTTTTCATGTTTATATTTAAAAAGGCATAGTAAACCAACACAACTAAAGCAAATATTTTATAATTTTTATTGCTGAACCGACAGATGACGTCACAATACATTTCTAAAGGAAAAGGAGCGTGAAATTCTTATCTCACCCACGGGTTGAGATAAGGATATATCAACCGGCTAAAAATAGGTACCACGCTGTCTCATTAGTGAGAAACAATTGATCAAATGTCCTCAGTGCAACAAACATTAGTATTTGTATGGGAAACAATTAGTGGGCTATTCCAGAGAAATTTCACAGCTGGGGCTGGTACACTACTTTATTTTTTTTACAAAGGTGGAGGGTTTTTTCTGCCTTTTTTCACATTGTAAAGTACTATAAAAATTGTATAAATGTTAAAATATTCTATTGGTGGCATTCCAACCCCTAATGGGAGGTTTTACTAGAATAGCCCTGAGAAAAAGGCTCAGAACCAGCTGATTGCAGTGAGATGGATAATGAGGTGGAAGAAGTAAAACAAACAGTAATGTTAATCACTGTTTTGGAACACTGTGACACCACATTCTTTATTTAACAATGTCCTAGAAACTGGCCATAATTAGAAACTGTTCTAAAATATGCAGGTTTCTTGGACTTTGATTTGTGGATTTTCTTTCTTGACAGTTTCCTTGTGTTCTGTATTTTGTTATTACCTTCATTTATACACATTACACTAGTAAAGTTAGAAACTCGTGATAATTATCCATATCCCATCCTGCTAGCAGAGTAGGATGGTATTTTATCAAATGAATGAAACTTGAACAAAATAGTAATAAAAAAAATTTCCATATACTTACAAATGTTCCATCCATTTGTATGGGGTGAGTAAAGTGCATTATTTCTGCTGCACTGCTTTGATTCCATGTATTGTCCAATATCAAGTTCCTCTAGTAACAAGTCACCAATATTTTTGGACAATTTTGATGTTCTCATGCCAAGGTTGTTTGTCCAATTTGAGAACGAAAATCCTTTAAATAGTAAAAAACAATTTCAATACCCAAAGTCAATATTCAGGTCACATCAACATTATAACAATTTTGATTTGATTAAATCTTAAGACAAAATATAAAATTTCAGTCTATATGATTGTTTTATTTGTATCAGAATCCTTATGATGTTAAAAATAAATTAATGATTACACTGACAAGAGCAAATTATCTTATCTCCATTTGTAACATAAAACTAAATGTAAACTGCAATGAATTTATTTATCGAAAACTAGATATCAGTGAGATGGTACCCATCTCTGTGGGCCCCGCGGACCTTAAGGTCAAGGTCAAAGGTCATCAACCATGGTATGCAACACATTGCCTTGATATTATGTACCCACATTCCAAATATCAAAAGCCTACATCGAAAGATAAAAAAGTTACAGCCCGGACATGAATTTGTCATTCACAAAGCAATAATGTGACCCAAGGTCAAAGTTCATGGTCAAAGGTCAGCAACCATGGTTTGCGACACATCGCCTTGATATTATCTACCCACATTCCAAATATCAAAAGCCTACCTCAAAAGACAAAAAAGTTACAGACCGGATATGAATTTGTCATTCAGAAAGCAATAATGTGACCAAAGGTCAAAGTTCAAGGTCGAGGATCAAAACCATGGTTTGAGACACATCGCCTTGATATTATCTACCCACATTCCAAATATCCAAAGCCTGCCTCAAAAGATAAAAAAGTTACAGCCCGGACATGAATTTGTCATGCAGAAAGCAATAATGTGACCTTAAGGTAAAAGTTCAAGGTCAAAGGTGATCAACCACGGTATGTGACACATCACCTTGATATTATCTACCCATATTCCAAATATAAAAAGCCTACCTCAAAAGATAAAAAAGTTACACCCTGGACATGATTAGTTTCGGACAGACATACGGACGGACTGATGGGCTGATCACAAAGTCGCAGGGCCCTAATAAGAATCTTATATGCATGAGTAATATTGTTTATTGAAGTGACAAACAGAATACCATTACCTGTACTGTCCATTAAATTACACCATGGTTTAGGTAGCAAAGCATTTTTCAAGACATTAAAACTAAAAATACATTCTTTGCTGGCTTCAAAACAGACATTTATTTCATAGTTGACAAGAAATTGTTCTTCAACTTTCAGATCGTCGACTGAATATCTATTAAAGGAAACCAATTAATATAAACAAATTAATATAAAGCAATGAATTCAACTTGAAACTATTGCAAGCTTAATAAAAGAACAGATGACAACATATGTACTAACCAAATGAAAAATTATGTAATTATTTAGAAACTATTCCTTGCATTTGACAGACACATTATGTATTTGAGCTATTTATAACTGAATAATAAATACATCTCATTGTTCGATACAGAAACATTATGCTTAATTGATTGCTCTTAATAAGTTAACACAATTTAATTAGTAAATTTACTTACATTATCTTTATAAAGTTTAAAAGACTTAAATTTTTCTTTTGGTCAAAGATGAAATCAATAAAGGACGTGTTGAAGATGAAATTTTCGATTCCCACCGACAGCTTGTTCCTGCATGTATCCAACTCAAAATGGATGGTCACAGATCTGCTAATCTCATCTACATCAATACAACACTGAACAGCTGTACAAGACTCAAGTAGATGACATGTCACAGGACCGTTCAGGTGAGGAAGAGTAAATGGAAGGGATGATCTACACGCTACAATAGACACAATTTTGAGTTTTTATTAACATATCCCCTCATTGTATAAAACCGAAAAAAACTTCGCTACCTATGTGCAGAATTACCTTATTTTTTCTTGTCTGGTCAATAAAACACCACACCAGACACAGCAGGAAAGAACAGAACATATGTTTAACTTAACATATCCTTTTTGTGATGCTACTTTGCCAGTTTAAGCCCATTTGTAGATTAAACAATCGCAAAAGCCTGAAATGGACAGGTTGCCAAAAAATGTAGGAGTTGATTACACAAATTAGGCACTATCTTGTGCAAATGTTCTAAAAAATGACTTAGTTCCAAAGTCTGAACAAATTAGGAAAAAAATTCTCAAACAATTCCAGAATAGCAAGTGCACAACATCAATAGATGTACATGTACAATCTTTCTGTGAAATTTCAGATATCTGGGTTGAAAACTTTAGGATGAGTACATTACACAAAATAAATACTGTCTTCTGCAAATGTTCTAAAAAATGACTAAGTTCCCAAGTCTGGAAATTAAGGAAAAAAATTCTGAACACCTCCATAATAGCAGGTGCACAACTTCAATATATGTACAATCTTTCTTTGAGCTTTCAGAGATCTAGGTTGAAAACTGTAGTAGGAGTTGATTACACAAAATAGATACCATCTTCTGCAAATGTTCTGAAAAAAGAATAAGTCTCCTAGTATGGAAAATTAGTAAAAAAATCCTGAAACACTTCTATAATAGCATGTGCACAACTTCACAATACATGTGCAAGCTTTCTGTGAAGTTTCCAAGATCTGGGTTGAAAACTGTAGGAGGAGTTGATTACATGAAATAGGTGCCGTCTTCTGCAAATGTTTTATAGCTTATCTTTAGTCGCCTTCTTCCAAATAAAACCTGTTTTTGCAAAATCAATAAATTAAAAGAAAGAATGCATTCATTTCACAATTTTATGTAATAAAGTTTACTGGTGTAAATCAACTTTCAAGTTGCTGCAGCAACTTAAGAAATTTGGCTATTACAACTGAACGATGAAGTGGATGCAATTTGTGATGATATATTGCGAAAACTAGTTTCAGGTTTATTTTTATTTGTACAAACCATTGTTCCATCCATTAGAATCAGCTTCACTAAAGGGTGGACGAGTTCTACTGCAAGTGGTTTTTCGTAAATAAGGTGAAATTCCTAATTCTTCCATTAATTTATCCAGCAGTACACCAGTTGTAGTACCAATAATGCTGTTTTCCTTTTTAAATTTGGCCAGTGAGAATCCTATAATAATAATAAATATTATATCTGAGTGTTGCAGAGCTCCAGATAAGATTTTCTTCATAGGGTTTTTCACCCATCTGATGATTTATTTCATTGGGTATTTTTTTATATATCACTTTTATCATTTTTTTTTTCACCTACTCAAAAATAAGTTAATTGGGTTTTTCACTCATCTAAAATTTATTGAATTGGGTTTTTTGATGCTGACAAAAATGTATTCATCTCTTCTTGTGAAATAAACCTCCATACCTGGAGCACCATATGCTACATGAAATATACATTACATTCGGAATACCTCGGTTGTTACGTTGCAAAATAATGGGAATCATAATTACATAACTTTGTGTATTTATTTGAATGAATTAACGCAATCACTGAACAATTTTATGCACTCAATGAGTGAATTAAGCATGTTTCTAAAAATTGATTTGGTTTAAGGCCTTTGATATTGCGTTTTGCAACGCAAAGCGATAAAAATAATTGGGTTTTATGAAAATTTAATTGCGTAATAACGCAAATACGCAGCTTATCTGGAGCTCTGGTGTTGTATTATAGTTCTGATTGACAAGTATAGATGCTATAGTTCTATTTTTATAATTATTGATGCTACACTACTAACTATACATCCGGATATTCATTCCAGTTGGATTTCTTTTTACAATCGATACTAGATATCAGTGAGATGGTACCCATTTCTGTGGGCCCATGCGACCTTAAGGTCAACAACCATGGTATGCGACACATCACCTTGCTATTATCTACCTACATTCCAAAAATTAAAAGCCTGCCTCAAAAGATAAAAAAGTTACAGCCTGGACACCAATTAGTCATTTAGAAGCAATAATGTGACCTTAGGTCAAAGTTTAAGGTCAACAACCATGGTATGCGACACATCGCCTTGCTATTATCTACCTACATTCCAAATATCAAAAGCCTACCTCAAAAGATAAAAAAGTTACAGCCTGGACACCAATTAGTCATTTAGAAAGCAATAATGTGACCTTAAGGTCAAAGGTCAAATTTACAGAAGTTCTTACAAATTGTTAAATACATATATTTTGAGAGATTTATAAGTTCAAAGGAATAACTCCTACAAAAAATATCTGATCATAACTGCCTGTTGATATGCACAATTCATATGGTGTCCTTCATAACCAAGTTTCATACAATTCTGATCAGTTGGTTCAGAGGATTTGGGCTTACCAGAAAAGGACTGATGGACCTGTCAAAAACATTATACCTTCACAAGCAACTTCCTTGTGTAGGGTATAATTAAATATGACACGCCAAAGATAATGTGTATTAACCCAATTGTAAGTTTGAAACATGGACCAGCACTAAGTCATGCTAAGTATACCCCCATTCGACCATTTTCTGGCTTGGAAAACAGGAAGTAGATAACTGACTGACCTGGAAAGGGGAGGCATGGTACAACTCATCATGCTTAAGCTGTGCACCAAATTTGAAATCAATCCTTTTAGTAGAAGCCGAGAAATCTGTTACAAAAGGTTGCATAGACAGACGGACAGACAGAAAGACAAGGTGATTGCAATATAGCCCCCTCTCTTACGAGTGGGGGTATAACATGTACAGTTTTGAAAATTGACCATACTTTTGAATATCATAGTGGTGTTCTACTAATTTTATCTGTTAAACAAAAGTGTATTAAATAAAAATACCGGGTTCATTCATACCTGGAATTTTGAATCCAGTATTTGACCAATCACATCCAATCTTTGGTACTTTAACATTGTCAAAGATAGAGGCAGATATTAAGCATGAGTCATCCAGTTCTAGGCAAACACTGATTTTAACATTTAGGAGATACATCTTCTCACCATGGAGATCAAAAACTGAAAATCTAAAGGAAAAATTACATAAAATTCAGAAGTCCTCAAAAACCTGTGTCTACTGATTGTCTACTGATTGTTGAGAATTCAACAAGCAGCAATCTATACAGTTCTATTTGCTTTTACAAATCTGCAATATCATTAATAAATATTTAAATTTTCTGTTGCCAATCAATACATTATTTGACTGTAAACATGATTCTGCTGACATTTTGTGAAACTGTATAAGGATCCCACTTCAAAATGGTTAACAAGTGTGGACAAAGAAAAATGTCTCCCCTGCATTACACATTAGTAATGAAAGCATTAACCTCATGAGCATCCCATAAAGAGCATTTAATTCTTATCATTTTACAATATACAGTGCATGGTTACAAAGAAACTGACCTAATCCAAAAACTTAAAACATATTCACTGGACTGTGAAATTGAGGTCAAGGTCAGGTGACACCTACCAGACAGTCATGTAATATTCATTAGCAACCTATATACCAAATATTGTAATCCTACCATGCATGGTTACAGAGGAACTGCCCTAATCCAAAAACTTTAACATAGTCGCCTGACTGTAAAATTGAGGTCAAGACCAGACAGTCATGTACTGTCATGTACTTCATGTACAGTCATCAGCAACCTATATACCAAATATTGTCATCCTACTTTACATGGTTACTAGGTAACTGCCCTAAACCAAAAACTTGAACTTGGTCACTGGACCATGAAATTAAGGTCAAGGTCAAGTGACAGGTGACTGACTCGTTGTGACTGGCAAGTACTCATCATAAGATATCACTGGACCAAATTTGATGGACCTAGAGCTTAAGCTTACAAAGATATAAAGCAAAATGTGAAGTGTTGGCGACAATGACGGATTCCTATATAAATGTCTCGCCTTCAGATTGCAGCTACAATAGCCGTAGGCAAGACAAAAATAAAAGCTGCCATATTTCCTCTTTTAAAATCATAATAAACTTTTGTTAATTTCAAATGTATAAATGTGTTTTCCTTATCTTCATTATGTAACAATGATATGACGTTCCAAACAATTGGTCATTTGAAGATTGAATGATAAATGTTAACATATCTTAAATAAACAGGAAAATACAAGTGATCAAAGTCTTTCTTAAGAATAAATTCTCTCCTTTATATACACAAATATTTGACACCTTGAAGAAAAAATACCTGACACTGATTAAATTCAACAAACTAAACGTGTCCTTGGTTCCTGAAAGTAGAAGAAGAAACATTATAATTCATGGGTGAATAAAACCAGAATCATTTCAATTTCTACTGTACTGTTTGTTGGCTTCAACCAATTTTACTATTATAAGGATTATGTTTGAAATGATGGTGCTTGTGTACTAAGAATACAAAATTCACTTTATTCCAAACTAAATGCGTTTTCATATTGACAGATATAGCTTTGAAAAATAGAACCATGACAGTATTGCCCTGTTAGATTTGGTTTGAATTGCACAGTTTAGTCTTGTTAAAGAAAACATAATTGATATTGGCAGTGTAAAAATAAATTATAAACAAAAATCATGTTATATATATTAAACTTTACAGTGTCGGTCCGATGGGTTTTGCCTGACAAAATGGAATACTGCTTACCATGTTTGGTCGAGTTTATGGTCCTTTTGTAAATCTCATATTACAGTTTTTGAAATTAACAATTATTTTCCACAGTTAAACATCGTTTTGAAATGCGGCTGAATTTTCATTTTGATCAAGTGATTTTCCATAGGAAGTCAGCCATTTTTGTTTGTAAAGGGGTCTAATGTTGTTTACAAATGTTCATCTGCTTTCGTAATGTGGTATTCAGACAAACTGCAAGATTTTTCCCGCCTTAACTGCAGACCTATTGCTCAATCAATTTCAAAAGTAGATAACAGCTGTTAGAAAAACTGATTCAATCTGTTTTCTTTAAAGTTCTTAATCAGAAAGAGCTGGACATTTAAATTGCAGCTATTCATGCATGACTCAGGTAACTTTACTGGAGAGATTGCCATAGGGTATAATGAGTTTAAAAGTTACCTGAGTCACACATGAGTAGCTGCAATTTAAATGTCCAAGCTATCACTGATGAAGAGCTTTAAAGAAAACAGATTGATTCAGTTTTCTAAACAGCTGTTATCTGTATTAAGAATTGGTTGACCAATAGGTAGAAAATACCAGACAGGTCATTCTTTTTTGACTATAAAAAACTGTAATATGAGATCTACAAAAGGACCATAAACTCAACCAAAAGCGGTAAGCAGTTTTCCATTTTTTCTGGAAAAACCTGTTGGACCGACACGGTAACATTTCCATTACATTAACTTATTCTTTGTATGTGACTATAGCTCAAAGCAGACTCAAACTTACAAAACATGAAGTACTACACAATTGGAACCATTAATGGTGGATAGATGTCCTAAAAAATCAAGTTGATTGTAAGAATGAGATTAACAAGTTTGGAAAATGTCTGTTAAGTAATGAAATTTTATAACACACCATCATCAACTACATGCAACCTTAAGAAAACTGACAAAAATTATAGACTTAATAATATCTGTGATAATCTTACCCCATTCATAGTCAACCAAGGAGATTTCAAAGTGTCGTTTTTCTATTCCCAGTTTTAGCTTTAAACTGCAGCTGTCTATTTCAGCATACACTTCAAATGCTTTCCCAATTTTGCCCACTTCCACACAGCAGGTCATACCAGTACAGTAACTTGGTAGGTAACAGCTGATAGTACTCTGTATCTTTGGTAAAGTCATGTTAACTGGACATGCTGTAAAGTTATTGTAGCAGAAATTGAAGCAAATACAGAGAAAATACGGAGTTTCTGAGATTGCAAAAATTTTGTCTGACATTTTTTTTTTGGTTATTTGGAAAATTAAATACTTTATAGATGTCAAAATTATTTTGTCTACTTTAAATTAATTTTAGTGCTCATCTCCAATATTGCCTTCTGATAGCTCAGCTTTTTTCACATTGTTGGTGTAATTAATATATTTATTAACTCCAAACCTTTTTTGTTCCAGCCATCAACAGCATCAGCATATAGTCCTGTGGTTCTGTCACATTGCTGAACATTCAGAAACTGTTTTAATCCAACATACTCCATTAGTTCATCTGCCAATGCAGTTGTCAGACTCTGTCCTAGTTGCAGTCCTTTTTGTTTCATCCAATTCATCAGAGATGCATCTAAAATATATAGACATTAATTTCAATCAACATATATATTTCATAACTTATTTCAATACTCCTACATATAGCATTACCCAATTAATTCCCATTAAACTAAAAATAACTAAGATTTCTATGAACAATACAGATCAAACATAACATACTTTGTCCAGTCAAACCTGTCTTATCGACCCCTTCCATATATCGACTCTTTGTGTTATGTGACCGTATTTATTCCTCCCAAGCGATTTTCCCATTCATTTTACCTTTATATAAAAACTCCCTGTCTTACGTGACCAACTACAATGTACCATGTTTTCTGTTCGTTTTGACTGAGAAAACCTGACTAAAACGACTTTCGTGACTTTTAAAGTCATTAAACAATAAAGAAACCCTGTCTGACAAAAAGAAGATTTGTAGACCATTGCCATTCATCATGCTTCTTGGAAATGTAAAACTTAAGTTTGAAGTGATACAAAAAAAAATTGCCCTGTGAATGCATTTGAATAGTCGTCAATGTTGTTATTCCATTTCGTTGCCTTTCAGGTTGGCAATGGTATGATGTTCCTCATTAAACACCATGTTTATTGTGTGATCATGCCATTTTGTTTTTACAAAGGGAATAATCAATACAAAACCAGTGTACACTGGTTCTAAACAGACTTACACTTCTACATAGAAAGCATTGTTAAAACAAGGAAACCAGTAAAACTGGTACAAAGAAAAATAAAATAAATGATTTTTGTAGATTTTGTACTTTTGTTATAACATAAAATAAACGTCATATTTTTTTTTTACTTAATAAAACAAACAATACAGTCTACAATTCACTCTTTCACAAGCTGACAACATGACTGTGTTGACTGGTATCAAACATCATGACCTCTGTATAAAGACCACCTGTCTTATGTGACCTTTTTTACAATTTCCCTTCAAAGGTTGATTAAGACAGGTTTGACTGTATGTGTAGATTAAATTTCAAATGCCAAGATTTCAAAAACATCATAAAACTGTATTATAAGTATAATGAGTATATGCATACACAAATAACAATTGCCAATGTCAATTTTTCTCCTTCATATTTAAAACATATATCTACATAAATCTCCTAATTTCACAATCAAATATTGTTTACAATGTGGATTGCTTTTAGGGAATTAAAGAAAACCTATATACAATGACAACGAAAATCAATATTAGTGCAAACTATAACAGCCAGACATTTTTAGAAAACTAAAGAGAATAAAAGTGCCACTTAAAACTTGAAATATAAGGGAACCTGTGAGCTACTGCTCACACAGTATACCCCTGCTATTCACATCTCTTTATTATGACTAAGTTGACAAGTCGGTATAAAGGAAGTATATATGCCCAATGTACTTGCAGTATAGGACCACATGGTAAGGTCACATATAAAATTTCATTGGTTGTGATAAGTAGTTGCTGAGAAAACTGTTACGAAAGCTATGTTGCAGAAGGAAGGACAGACAAACAGAGGTAAACCAGTATACCCCCTTAAGTCGCCTGATGGTTCACAGAAGATATTTGTATATTTGTATTTGTATATCTGGTCCAAATAATTCATCCAGATTACCAATTTATCAGAAAATGTCCAATAAAAACAGCAAACCATATGCATATCTAACATTTTTGCAATCGATTTATGTCTTTCAAATGGATTACGCGCCATTTGTTTACCGGATGTGACTAATTACCGGAAGTGAACAATGAAGAAAAGTAAAGTACAAGAGCCCTTAATGAAAAATAGTAATTTTTTTTATAAACAAACACTGTTAATTGGTTTCAAACTTAAGTTCTTTCAAAGTGTATTGTATTTTAACAATTTTCTTTGATAATTATATGAGGTGCACTTGAAAGAATAAAGATATATAGTAATTATTGACATCATGATAAGTTCTGTAGATGGGTGCACGTGTCCCATGAAGCAATTTGGATCAGCTCAACTTTGTCCAAGTGGAAGTGTGCTGAACAGAAGAATTATTTCTGGGTTTAATGTTATGTTATTCTATCGATATTCTTTGGAAACTTTGCTGATAAACATGTGTTAGGAGAAAGTAATTTCATTAGATCATTTAAATGTATATAGCTTATCTGTAATTAACATTGTGGAAAAGAATATTCTATTAATAACTTCAAATCTATTTTTAAATTGTTTACTTTTTCTGGAAGATTCTAGTCCTTTCAAATATACAATGTTGTAATCATGTTTATGTAATTTGTTTATTATCTAGAATATTCTATGCTTATGTAATTTGGTTGTTTTCGAGAATGTTCCGGAAGTTTCTGCGATGCATATAAATACAAGGACTTGAAAAGTGATGTTTTTACTTCTGACCATTCATTCATAGACTGAAGTTACGCCATACATTATCTTCTTACTATTTGGACATTATTTAGTGTTGGGATTTAATCGGACAATTAACTAACTACGTATACTTGTGATTTCAACCTGTGGAAATTCCCTTCTATTTTTGGAGACCGTTGGAAACAGAATAACAGAAGTGACTATTTTTAGATTAGATAAGTACAATTTATTCTCTGTATTTTTGTAATATTTTGAACTTGTAAAATTAATTCTTGTTTTACTTTTAATAAATTGTTAATACTGTTATTTGTCTTTTGTTGGCTGATAATTTATAAAGAGGTAATTTCTGACCTTGGCATCCGTCGTAACAGAAATTGGGGGCTCGTCCGGGATATAAAAAATATTTAAATTGCATTATCGCCAACAAGAGTCAAAATGGTATTTGTAGAAGAATTTTTGAAAACTCCTGATGTTGATCAGTTTGACCAACTTAAGAAAGAGGATTTAGTGTTGCTTGCTAAACATTTTAAATTAATTTTCAAGCTGTCAATGAGAAAACACACTATTAAGAATTTAGTGATAGATAAAATGATAGAAATCGGAAAATTTGGTCCCGAAGCACTTGATCTGAAAGAAGAGCAAATAGATATTTTAAAGTTAAAACAAATGGAAATGGACCACCAACTTAAAATGAGAGAAATTGAAATGCAAGAAAAACAAAGAGAAAGAGAATTAGAAATGCAAGAAAAACAAAGAGAAAGAGAATTAGAAATGCAAGAAAAACAAAGAGAAAGAGAATTAGAAATGCAAGAAAAACAAAAAGATAGAGAGTTAGAAATGGAAGAAAAACAAAAACAACGAGAAATGGAAATAAGGCGACAAGAAATTGAAACGCAAAAGGAATTAGAACTCGAAAGAATTAGGCAAGGCCAAATTACACCATTTTCAAGCAACACTGGATCCTTGTCAAAATCAGAACACTTTGATGTAGCCAAAAATATTCGCTTGGTTCCAAAATTTACTGAAAAAGCTGCAGATAAATATTTTTCTCAATTTGAGAAAATTGCTGAAAATTTACGTTGGCCTAAACCCATTCGGTCTATTATGCTGCAAAGTGTTCTTACGGGTAAGGCTGCTGAAGTTTATTCGGCTCTTTCAAATACTCAAAGTTCTGATTATGACTTGGTCAAACGTGAAATTTTGAAAGCTTATGAGTTAGTACCAGAGGCTTATAGGCAGAAATTTAGGTCATATAAGAAATATGATTCACAAACATATGTTGAATTTGCTAGGGAAAAAGAAGATCTATTTGATAAATGGCTTACTTCAAAGAAAGTTGATAACAATTTTGATAATTTAAGACAACTTATATTGTTAGAAGAGTTCAAGCAGTGTGTTCAGTATGATATTAAATTATATTTGGATGATAAAAACGTTGAGACTTTGCAGGATGCAGCTATTGCTTCAGATAATTATAGTCTATCTCATAAGAAAAGTTTCAAGGGTTCTAATACAACAGGTAATTTTCAGAATCAAAGTTCTAAAATTCAAAGTACGGATAGTACTGTTAAGAAAGCTCCTCATGCTGAGGCATCTCCTAGTCCAGCGTTGTCTATTCAGAAGTCAGATTCTTTTAATAAAAAGACAGTATCCTGTTCATATTGTAAGAGGTCAGGTCATTTAATTTCTGAATGTTTTAAGCTCCAGAGGCAGAGAGATCGTGAGTCGAAGCCACAGCCTAGTGGTTGTACAGCACCCGTTTTGGCTACTGAGTTGAAAAGTCCTGTTGAAAGTCAGGTTTTAAAGTCCAGTTCTTGTGATTATATGGAGGATTATGAGCCCTTTATGTCAGAGGGTTTTGTTTCTCTAAATGAGAATTCTGCTCCAGTACCCATTCGTATTTTAAGAGACACCGGCGCTTCTCGAACTTTGTTATTGGAAGGTGTGTTGCCTTTGTCTAAAAAGACTTCTGTCGGTGCCTCAGCTTTGTTGCGGGGTGTGGAGTTAGGTGGTATTGATGTTCCCCTCCATCATGTTTATCTGAGGTCAAATTTGATTACTGGACCAGTTATTGTGGGTGTTCGTACTAGTTTACCTGTTGAGGGTGTTTCAATGTTGTTAGGGAATGATTTAGCAAAGGACAAGGTGGTTGCTGAGCCGCTTGTTACCTGTAATCCAAATTTAGATGCTCTCTCTGGAGACGATACTGACCTGTATCCAGCATGTGCAGTTACCCGAGCCATGGGGAAAAAGGCACAAAACAATAAAATTGTAGAACAGCCATCGCCAGTGGACCTTTCTGATACTTTCTTTGTCAGGGACGAGAGTATTGTTACTACAGAAAAGTTACCAAAGCAGTTGATTATGGCGGATATGTTGCCAGATGTTGACAAGCATTCGCTTAGTAGACAAAAGCTCATCACAGAACAGTGTAATGATCCTGAGGTGTTGAACCTACGAGAAAAAGCGTTACCCCCAGAGGAAGTCGTCAGGGTTCCATACTGCTACTACCTTAATAATGGAATCCTGATGAGAAAATGGAGGCCACCCGACGCAACACCAGATGAGGAATGGCAAACAGTTCATCAGATAGTGGTACCAAAGGTGTACAGGCAAGAGATTTTAAACCTTGCCCACGATACCCCTATGGCAGGTCATCTTGGAGTGAAAAAGACCTGCTCCAAGACACTGCAACACTTCTATTGGCCTGGAATTAACAGGGACGTGGCTAAATATTGTAAGTCCTGCCATTATTGCCAGATGGTTGGAAAACCAAACCAGAAAATACCACCAGCCCCATTAATGCCAATCCCAGCTTTTGAAGAACCTTTTAGTAGAGTAATCATAGATTGTGTTGGACCTCTACCAAAGACTAAATCGGGTAACAGCTATCTACTTACTATTATGTGCGCCTCTACACGTTTTCCAGAAGCCATTCCGTTGAGGAATATCAAGACACCAACCATTGTGAAAGCCTTAGTAAAGTTTTTTACCTTAGTTGGGCTTCCAAAGTCTATACAGTCCGACCAAGGGTCCAATTTTATGTCAGGTGTGTTCCAACAAGTGGTCCATGAGCTGGGAATAAAACAGTACAAATCGAGTGCTTACCATCCAGAGTCCCAAGGAGCATTAGAACGGTTCCACCAAACATTAAAAAATATGATGAGGACATTTTGTCAGCAGACAGAGAGAGATTGGGACGAATGCATTCATTTCTTACTCTTTGCTGTTAGGGAGGCAGTACAGGAGTCTCTTGGTTTCAGTCCCTTTGAGTTGGTCTTTGGTCATACTGTTAGAGGCCCCTTGAAACTTGTTAAAGAAAAATGGCTTACTGAACACACTGATATAAATCTCTTAGATTATGTATCTAACTTTAAAGAAAGATTACTTAATGCTGTACAGATAGCAAGAGATAATTTGAAAACTTCTCAATGCAAAATGAAAAAGTGGTATGATAAAGATGCCAGGAACAGAGTTTTTAAGCCAGGTGATAAGGTTCTTGTATTTTTACTAGTTCTTTGGCATCCCTTACAAGCTAGGTATTGTGGACCTTATGAAATAGATAGTAAGGTCAATGATTTGAATTATATTGTAAAAACGCCAGGTAGGCGTAAAAACAAAAGATTATGTCATATTAACATGTTGAAAGAGTATTTTGAACGCTCTGACAACATCCAACCTATTTCCACTTTAGTCCAAATTTCAAATGTTGACACTCATGACAGTGCAACTCATGAATCCACATACGAGATTAAAGACTTTGAACATCAGGTTAGGTTAAACAATTCGGATATTTTGGTTAATCTTAATTCAAAACTTGTGCATCTGGACTCTGATAAAAGAGACGAAATTAAAACTTTGATTTTTTCTTTCCAAAATTTATTTCCAGATGTACCTAGCAAAACTAATGTTGCTTGTCATGATGTTGATGTTACTGGTGCTGCACCTATTAAACAGCATCCTTATCGGCTCAATCCTTTAAAGCTTGAATTTATGAGAAAAGAAATAAAATATATGTTAGATAATGATATTATTGAGCCAAGTAGTAGTGAATGGAGTTCTCCTTGTCTTCTTGTGCCAAAACCAGATAAGAGCTTTCGGCTAGTTACAGATTTTCGGAAAGTAAATTCTGTAACCAAAACTGATTCATATCCTATCCCTAGGATAGACGATTGCATTGACCGAATTGGTAATGCAAAATATGTTACAAAATTAGACTTGTTAAAAGGTTATTATCAAGTTCCTATGACAATGAGAGCTCGAACAGTTTCTGCATTCGCCACTCCCGATGGCTTATACCAATATAAAGTCATGCCGTTTGGGTTGAAAAATGCACCCGCGACATTTCAAAGAATGATTAACAATGTCATTAAGGATTTAGATTATTGTTATGCGTATATTGATGATTTAATTATTTGTAGTGATAGCTGGTCTGACCATATGAAACATTTAAAAGGTACATTTAAGAAATTATCAGCTGCAAACCTGACTGTTAATTTAGGGAAAAGTGAATTTTGTAAAGCAACTGTTGAGTATTTAGGACATTCAGTTGGTCAAGGTCAAATTAAACCTCTAACGGCTAAAGTGGAAGCAATTTTACAATTCCCTCCTCCAACTAACAAAAAGCAACTGATGAGATATTTAGGAATGATTGGTTTCTACCGCAAATTTTGTTCAAATTTTGCTTCTGTTGTTGAGCCTTTGACTAAATTACTTCAAAAGGAGTCAAAATTTATATGGAGTGATGTTTGTCAGATATCGTTTGAAAATAGTAAGGCGCTTTTGATCAATAATCCTGTCTTAATCACTCCAGATTACCAGAAACCATTTAAACTTGCTGTTGATGCAAGCGATGTTGGAGTTGGGGCGGTACTTTTTCAAGAAACTTCTGACAAGGTTGAGAAACCTATTTCTTATTTTTCTAAGAAATTTGACAAACATCAGAAAAATTATTCAACTATTGAAAAAGAGTGTTTTGCAATTTTGTCTGCACTACAACATTTTGATGTCTACCTAAATTGTGCTGTACATCCTATAGAAGTTTTTAGTGATCATAATCCTCTCACATTTTTGCACAAAATGAAAAACAAAAATCAAAGATTGACTCGATGGAGTCTTTTGCTGCAAGAGTATGACTTGGTTATTCACCATATTAAGGGTAAAGACAATGTAATTGCTGATGCTTTGTCTAGATCTTGACTGATGTTTGTAGATGTTTATATTTTGTAAATAAGTCTGAATGCTAATTTTGTATTGTATATATATGTAAGACTTACATATTGATAGCTAAAAGTTTTCATTGTATTCAAACTTTTTCTTAAGGGGGGAGGTGTTAGGAGAAAGTAATTTCATTAGATCATTTAAATGTATATAGCTTATCTGTAATTAACATTGTGGAAAAGAATATTCTATTAATAACTTCAAATCTATTTTTAAATTGTTTACTTTTTCTGGAAGATTCTAGTCCTTTCAAATATACAATGTTGTAATCATGTTTATGTAATTTGTTTATTATCTAGAATATTCTATGCTTATGTAATTTGGTTGTTTTCGAGAATGTTCCGGAAGTTTCTGCGATGCATATAAATACAAGGACTTGAAAAGTGATGTTTTTACTTCTGACCATTCATTCATAGACTGAAGTTACGCCATACATTATCTTCTTACTATTTGGACATTATTTAGTGTTGGGATTTAATCGGACAATTAACTAACTACGTATACTTGTGATTTCAACCTGTGGAAATTCCCTTCTATTTTTGGAGACCGTTGGAAACAGAATAACAGAAGTGACTATTTTTAGATTAGATAAGTACAATTTATTCTCTGTATTTTTGTAATATTTTGAACTTGTAAAATTAATTCTTGTTTTACTTTTAATAAATTGTTAATACTGTTATTTGTCTTTTGTTGGCTGATAATTTATAAAGAGGTAATTTCTGACCTTGGCATCCGTCGTAACAGAAATTGGGGGCTCGTCCGGGATATAAAAAATATTTAAATTGCATTATCGCCAACAAGAGTCAAAATGGTATTTGTAGAAGAATTTTTGAAAACTCCTGATGTTGATCAGTTTGACCAACTTAAGAAAGAGGATTTAGTGTTGCTTGCTAAACATTTTAAATTAATTTTCAAGCTGTCAATGAGAAAACACACTATTAAGAATTTAGTGATAGATAAAATGATAGAAATCGGAAAATTTGGTCCCGAAGCACTTGATCTGAAAGAAGAGCAAATAGATATTTTAAAGTTAAAACAAATGGAAATGGACCACCAACTTAAAATGAGAGAAATTGAAATGCAAGAAAAACAAAGAGAAAGAGAATTAGAAATGCAAGAAAAACAAAGAGAAAGAGAATTAGAAATGCAAGAAAAACAAAGAGAAAGAGAATTAGAAATGCAAGAAAAACAAAAAGATAGAGAGTTAGAAATGGAAGAAAAACAAAAACAACGAGAAATGGAAATAAGGCGACAAGAAATTGAAACGCAAAAGGAATTAGAACTCGAAAGAATTAGGCAAGGCCAAATTACACCATTTTCAAGCAACACTGGATCCTTGTCAAAATCAGAACACTTTGATGTAGCCAAAAATATTCGCTTGGTTCCAAAATTTACTGAAAAAGCTGCAGATAAATATTTTTCTCAATTTGAGAAAATTGCTGAAAATTTACGTTGGCCTAAACCCATTCGGTCTATTATGCTGCAAAGTGTTCTTACGGGTAAGGCTGCTGAAGTTTATTCGGCTCTTTCAAATACTCAAAGTTCTGATTATGACTTGGTCAAACGTGAAATTTTGAAAGCTTATGAGTTAGTACCAGAGGCTTATAGGCAGAAATTTAGGTCATATAAGAAATATGATTCACAAACATATGTTGAATTTGCTAGGGAAAAAGAAGATCTATTTGATAAATGGCTTACTTCAAAGAAAGTTGATAACAATTTTGATAATTTAAGACAACTTATATTGTTAGAAGAGTTCAAGCAGTGTGTTCAGTATGATATTAAATTATATTTGGATGATAAAAACGTTGAGACTTTGCAGGATGCAGCTATTGCTTCAGATAATTATAGTCTATCTCATAAGAAAAGTTTCAAGGGTTCTAATACAACAGGTAATTTTCAGAATCAAAGTTCTAAAATTCAAAGTACGGATAGTACTGTTAAGAAAGCTCCTCATGCTGAGGCATCTCCTAGTCCAGCGTTGTCTATTCAGAAGTCAGATTCTTTTAATAAAAAGACAGTATCCTGTTCATATTGTAAGAGGTCAGGTCATTTAATTTCTGAATGTTTTAAGCTCCAGAGGCAGAGAGATCGTGAGTCGAAGCCACAGCCTAGTGGTTGTACAGCACCCGTTTTGGCTACTGAGTTGAAAAGTCCTGTTGAAAGTCAGGTTTTAAAGTCCAGTTCTTGTGATTATATGGAGGATTATGAGCCCTTTATGTCAGAGGGTTTTGTTTCTCTAAATGAGAATTCTGCTCCAGTACCCATTCGTATTTTAAGAGACACCGGCGCTTCTCGAACTTTGTTATTGGAAGGTGTGTTGCCTTTGTCTAAAAAGACTTCTGTCGGTGCCTCAGCTTTGTTGCGGGGTGTGGAGTTAGGTGGTATTGATGTTCCCCTCCATCATGTTTATCTGAGGTCAAATTTGATTACTGGACCAGTTATTGTGGGTGTTCGTACTAGTTTACCTGTTGAGGGTGTTTCAATGTTGTTAGGGAATGATTTAGCAAAGGACAAGGTGGTTGCTGAGCCGCTTGTTACCTGTAATCCAAATTTAGATGCTCTCTCTGGAGACGATACTGACCTGTATCCAGCATGTGCAGTTACCCGAGCCATGGGGAAAAAGGCACAAAACAATAAAATTGTAGAACAGCCATCGCCAGTGGACCTTTCTGATACTTTCTTTGTCAGGGACGAGAGTATTGTTACTACAGAAAAGTTACCAAAGCAGTTGATTATGGCGGATATGTTGCCAGATGTTGACAAGCATTCGCTTAGTAGACAAAAGCTCATCACAGAACAGTGTAATGATCCTGAGGTGTTGAACCTACGAGAAAAAGCGTTACCCCCAGAGGAAGTCGTCAGGGTTCCATACTGCTACTACCTTAATAATGGAATCCTGATGAGAAAATGGAGGCCACCCGACGCAACACCAGATGAGGAATGGCAAACAGTTCATCAGATAGTGGTACCAAAGGTGTACAGGCAAGAGATTTTAAACCTTGCCCACGATACCCCTATGGCAGGTCATCTTGGAGTGAAAAAGACCTGCTCCAAGACACTGCAACACTTCTATTGGCCTGGAATTAACAGGGACGTGGCTAAATATTGTAAGTCCTGCCATTATTGCCAGATGGTTGGAAAACCAAACCAGAAAATACCACCAGCCCCATTAATGCCAATCCCAGCTTTTGAAGAACCTTTTAGTAGAGTAATCATAGATTGTGTTGGACCTCTACCAAAGACTAAATCGGGTAACAGCTATCTACTTACTATTATGTGCGCCTCTACACGTTTTCCAGAAGCCATTCCGTTGAGGAATATCAAGACACCAACCATTGTGAAAGCCTTAGTAAAGTTTTTTACCTTAGTTGGGCTTCCAAAGTCTATACAGTCCGACCAAGGGTCCAATTTTATGTCAGGTGTGTTCCAACAAGTGGTCCATGAGCTGGGAATAAAACAGTACAAATCGAGTGCTTACCATCCAGAGTCCCAAGGAGCATTAGAACGGTTCCACCAAACATTAAAAAATATGATGAGGACATTTTGTCAGCAGACAGAGAGAGATTGGGACGAATGCATTCATTTCTTACTCTTTGCTGTTAGGGAGGCAGTACAGGAGTCTCTTGGTTTCAGTCCCTTTGAGTTGGTCTTTGGTCATACTGTTAGAGGCCCCTTGAAACTTGTTAAAGAAAAATGGCTTACTGAACACACTGATATAAATCTCTTAGATTATGTATCTAACTTTAAAGAAAGATTACTTAATGCTGTACAGATAGCAAGAGATAATTTGAAAACTTCTCAATGCAAAATGAAAAAGTGGTATGATAAAGATGCCAGGAACAGAGTTTTTAAGCCAGGTGATAAGGTTCTTGTATTTTTACTAGTTCTTTGGCATCCCTTACAAGCTAGGTATTGTGGACCTTATGAAATAGATAGTAAGGTCAATGATTTGAATTATATTGTAAAAACGCCAGGTAGGCGTAAAAACAAAAGATTATGTCATATTAACATGTTGAAAGAGTATTTTGAACGCTCTGACAACATCCAACCTATTTCCACTTTAGTCCAAATTTCAAATGTTGACACTCATGACAGTGCAACTCATGAATCCACATACGAGATTAAAGACTTTGAACATCAGGTTAGGTTAAACAATTCGGATATTTTGGTTAATCTTAATTCAAAACTTGTGCATCTGGACTCTGATAAAAGAGACGAAATTAAAACTTTGATTTTTTCTTTCCAAAATTTATTTCCAGATGTACCTAGCAAAACTAATGTTGCTTGTCATGATGTTGATGTTACTGGTGCTGCACCTATTAAACAGCATCCTTATCGGCTCAATCCTTTAAAGCTTGAATTTATGAGAAAAGAAATAAAATATATGTTAGATAATGATATTATTGAGCCAAGTAGTAGTGAATGGAGTTCTCCTTGTCTTCTTGTGCCAAAACCAGATAAGAGCTTTCGGCTAGTTACAGATTTTCGGAAAGTAAATTCTGTAACCAAAACTGATTCATATCCTATCCCTAGGATAGACGATTGCATTGACCGAATTGGTAATGCAAAATATGTTACAAAATTAGACTTGTTAAAAGGTTATTATCAAGTTCCTATGACAATGAGAGCTCGAACAGTTTCTGCATTCGCCACTCCCGATGGCTTATACCAATATAAAGTCATGCCGTTTGGGTTGAAAAATGCACCCGCGACATTTCAAAGAATGATTAACAATGTCATTAAGGATTTAGATTATTGTTATGCGTATATTGATGATTTAATTATTTGTAGTGATAGCTGGTCTGACCATATGAAACATTTAAAAGGTACATTTAAGAAATTATCAGCTGCAAACCTGACTGTTAATTTAGGGAAAAGTGAATTTTGTAAAGCAACTGTTGAGTATTTAGGACATTCAGTTGGTCAAGGTCAAATTAAACCTCTAACGGCTAAAGTGGAAGCAATTTTACAATTCCCTCCTCCAACTAACAAAAAGCAACTGATGAGATATTTAGGAATGATTGGTTTCTACCGCAAATTTTGTTCAAATTTTGCTTCTGTTGTTGAGCCTTTGACTAAATTACTTCAAAAGGAGTCAAAATTTATATGGAGTGATGTTTGTCAGATATCGTTTGAAAATAGTAAGGCGCTTTTGATCAATAATCCTGTCTTAATCACTCCAGATTACCAGAAACCATTTAAACTTGCTGTTGATGCAAGCGATGTTGGAGTTGGGGCGGTACTTTTTCAAGAAACTTCTGACAAGGTTGAGAAACCTATTTCTTATTTTTCTAAGAAATTTGACAAACATCAGAAAAATTATTCAACTATTGAAAAAGAGTGTTTTGCAATTTTGTCTGCACTACAACATTTTGATGTCTACCTAAATTGTGCTGTACATCCTATAGAAGTTTTTAGTGATCATAATCCTCTCACATTTTTGCACAAAATGAAAAACAAAAATCAAAGATTGACTCGATGGAGTCTTTTGCTGCAAGAGTATGACTTGGTTATTCACCATATTAAGGGTAAAGACAATGTAATTGCTGATGCTTTGTCTAGATCTTGACTGATGTTTGTAGATGTTTATATTTTGTAAATAAGTCTGAATGCTAATTTTGTATTGTATATATATGTAAGACTTACATATTGATAGCTAAAAGTTTTCATTGTATTCAAACTTTTTCTTAAGGGGGGAGGTGTTAGGAGAAAGTAATTTCATTAGATCATTTAAATGTATATAGCTTATCTGTAATTAACATTGTGGAAAAGAATATTCTATTAATAACTTCAAATCTATTTTTAAATTGTTTACTTTTTCTGGAAGATTCTAGTCCTTTCAAATATACAATGTTGTAATCATGTTTATGTAATTTGTTTATTATCTAGAATATTCTATGCTTATGTAATTTGGTTGTTTTCGAGAATGTTCCGGAAGTTTCTGCGATGCATATAAATACAAGGACTTGAAAAGTGATGTTTTTACTTCTGACCATTCATTCATAGACTGAAGTTACGCCATACATTATCTTCTTACTATTTGGACATTATTTAGTGTTGGGATTTAATCGGACAATTAACTAACTACGTATACTTGTGATTTCAACCTGTGGAAATTCCCTTCTATTTTTGGAGACCGTTGGAAACAGAATAACAGAAGTGACTATTTTTAGATTAGATAAGTACAATTTATTCTCTGTATTTTTGTAATATTTTGAACTTGTAAAATTAATTCTTGTTTTACTTTTAATAAATTGTTAATACTGTTATTTGTCTTTTGTTGGCTGATAATTTATAAAGAGGTAATTTCTGACCTTGGCATCCGTCGTAACACATGGCATGTTCATAACAAATTGTTAGGAATATTATGATGTATACAAGAACTTCATGTATGATGTTTATGTCTACAACTATACAAATATATACGTATAGCGGGTTATTTTAGCGGGGTGCAAATTTGGCGTATTTTAGCAGTCAAACTGAAATCGCCAAAATGAAAACCGCTAAAATTCAGAAATTTTAGAAACTCCGGTAAAATGTTTTGTAGACGATCGGTATTGTAAATTTAGTCAATAACATGGTCATTTGTCAAATATTGGTATTACCTAAGATTGTGTTAATTAAAGGTTAGATTTAATAAACTATTCATTAATGTCCTACGGCTAATTTGGTCAATATCTGCGCAAAATGTCTTAAATTATTTTGACTAATCAACAAATCTATTCATCTGTTTTACCTGTGTTTAAAGATCAAAGGCCTGATTGTGATCTAGTTGTCAAATTGACACCTCGATTAACTGTCATTTAAACCGTTAAATAAACATGCGGATAAGCACTACATCAAACCACACAATTAATAAATCTGTCATAATTACGAAATTGGTATGCAACAGGATTTTACCTGTATATACAAAATTTAAAATTATCAATTATCAATTATAACTTATAAAAAATTGGTAGATTTGTAAAAAAAAATATGTTTTAAAAACATTGGAAAACTAAACACTTGAACAGGAGAATTTCTTCCTCCTCAGATTATTTATGGAGGAAAAACAGATAAATGCCATCCTGTATATAAGTTTCCATCCGTAATTAAGTTTCCGTCTTTGTACATGAAATATAGCCTGTTTCCGTCCCCTTCCTATGTAGTCCCCTTGTTTACTCACGTTCCAATTGGAAAATACACTAGTAACACATGTTATCCGGGATTGCTAGACAGCCAAATTTTTTTCTATGGTTTTGCCCATTCGCCAAAATTAAAACCACCAATTTTTTTGCAATACATTTTGACCTAAAAACCGCCAAATTTTACACCCGCTAAAATAACCCGCTATACGGTATTTGTAGTTGATCTATTTTTATTTGTTAATACGTTCTATGGTTACAAGTACTGAAGTAGATAGAAAAATAGTCGCTATATCTGGTGTTTTTTTTCATTGATTAATGGTAAAGGTTATGTGCTGTTTATATTGCATACATGTACTATAAATAATGAATAAGAAAGAAAAAAAACTGAATCGAAGTGTGCTATGGTTTAAAAGCACAAGAGAAATAATCCAGGACATCCAAAATTATAAACAAACTGATGTAAATTATGAAAAATGTATGTAACTGCTTCGAAATTAATTATTTGTAATTAATTATTTGTCCCCGACTTTTCCCTAGTGTATTCCTGAAGTCTCCCTATCAGGGCCTCACTTCTCCCTGTTTGGCTGCCAGGGAGAAGTCAATTCTCCCTACTTTTTTAGAGTGTGGTGACCCTGATATACATATACCTGAAAATCATTTTATAACAAATTCTTTGCATAACATTTGCATATACATCTTAAGTAATGAAATTAAGATATAAAACCATTCATTTTATACTCTTTCTTCCAAGTATGGTTTCATGAAGTAGGCCACAATTTTTTGCTTATACATCTGTTGTTCTCAATATATAACTGAATCAAATTGTCCCAGTTTGAAGTTACACAATCTTACATATGTATACATAAACACTAAAAACAAAGATGTAACATAAGGCTCTGCCAACAAAGCATTGATATGAAAACACTGTAAGTCAAATATAAGTGTGGATTTATGTAATATAAATTGGATTTATTAAGGAGTATTTCAAAATTCTGAACAGGTTATATGATATAAAATGGTTTGGGTCTGTTTATACCTCACAATTTATAGAGTATAATCTGTTCAGAAATTTGAAATATTCCTTATAATTTAATTTTAACTATAAATCTTAACAATTTTAAACGTTGATGAGGTCATGGAACTATTTGAATTACAACTGCCTAATAATAGGTCATAGGTCAAGCAAGTTATATCGTATAATATGGGTTGATCGATTTGAATTAACCAATCAGATTTAAGCTTACAAAGCAAATTAAATTATTGTAATATAAATATACAAGAAACTATGTTCCTTATATGTTGTTAGTATTTTAGCTGATCATTAAAACTTTTGAAAATGGGAATATTATCAGTAGGAAATAGGCATAAAAAATATTTGCTAATGTATGGAGGAGAATATTAATTTAAGTACACCACTCTTCTTCAAAGCGGGAGTATAATTATAGTCAAAATACAATGAAATGTCAGGTACTTTCTACCTATTGCTCAATCAATTCCAAAAATAGATAACAGCTGTTTAGAAAACTGCTTCAATCTGTTCTCTTTAAAGCTCTTAATAAAGGCCCGGTCACACAGCACGTTTGTCCGTGCTTACACGCTAATGCACGTGATAACAACGCGTTATAGACATTGCTCCACCCGCTAAAATTTCGCGTCCTACAGTGTGTAACCACATCTTATCCGCAGCCGTAGCACGTCCTAGCACATTCCTTCCGCGTCTGTACCGTGTGTGTACCACCCGCGGTCTAAATTTATGAGCAGCCCAAAACTTTTTCGCGCGGCCAACCACATGTGAATTTCTTACCATGTGTAACGACAGGTAAAGTACTGCGGTATCGCGTCTTTATCGCAACCTCAAATCGTCCAACAGCATCTGCTTCACGGGCAGAAATTTTTGGCCGTGATTCGGCCGCAATACGCCCGTGGAGGTCTGTGTGACCGGGCCTTAAGAAAGAGCTGGACATTTAAATTGCAGCTATTCATGCATGACTCAGGTAACTTCAAACTTCTAATCTGGAAGATTAGTCATAGAGTTCAAGTCAGAAGTTTACAAGCTACCTGAGTCACGCATTATGATCTGCAATTTAAATGTCCAAGCTATCACTGATGAAGAGCCTTTAAAAAGAAAACAGAATGAAACAGTTTTCTAAACAGCTTTTATCTGTATTAAGAATTGGTTGACCAATAGGTAAAAAATAACTGACAGGTCATTGTATTTTGACTATAAATGTAATCATAATCACTAGCTCTTACCTGAATCCCATTATGCAATTTCATAGGAATATACATTTTCCTCCCCAAGAGTTTAATTGGAGATTAAATTTTTGATAGCAAAATTAATTAAAGAGTGAATGATTTTTCCCTTAGCTATAAACTGCAGGTATTGTATATAAACAAAAGGAAAATTTTTTTTTGGTCCAATGTTACATTTTTCATTGAATAAATGAATACCTGTGTGTTGATCGATAAAATACTGACGAATATTTCAATTGCAGATTTGTATAATTATTTGTTATCATCATTCAAATTTAATTGAAGGTTAGGCTTAAATAGGTCATTACAACTGTGCCTCACGAGAGGCTTAATATTCTGGTTTTTTTCTGTGCTTTTATCACATTATATGTCTTATTTGTTGGTAATGGTCCAAAATATATGACACTTACAAAGTTATATATACATGTGCCAGTAAATTGTACTTACTCAAATTAGTACGCTCCATTTTCATTTCACAAGGAGGTTGAGGAATCACTTGGTTTTGGAATATAACAGTTTGGTTACAGGCCTTTTCTTCAAGACAGATGCTCAAACTTAAACTCACAATAAATTTCTTCTGATCTGACAATTTTTCAATTCTATATCTAAAGTTGGAAAGGTTTTACAATGAATTAATGCAATTTGTCAATTTTCAATTTAAGTCAAACACACTATCTCTGTAACAAAACTATTTGTCAATGATGTATAGGCATGCAAATTTTGATCATGTTAATTTAATACATTTAATCACACCATTATATCCATGTGTCCTTCTACTGAATTGGTGCTTTTATTTATGACATTCTTCATGTGAATTTTACATAAATTTTTTAGCTCACCTGACCCAGGAGAAAAATATGGTACTATAGAAAAAAGCAATATTCAAAATATATGCTTCTGCATCCTATATCTGCTTAGAATACTGCGACAGAAATTTGTGTTACGGACGGACTTACAAACAGAAAACAGAAAAAGGAAAGAATGAACATACAAGGGTAAAACAGTATACCCTCTTCTTAGAAGCGGCAGTGTAATAAATATACTGCCCAGAATCATCCAAAAAATATTGTGAACAAACATGTTTTAAATGATTCAGTAATCAAAATGTAGAGGTCTAAAACTTAACAGTAAGAGTAATGTGTAGTTATTGTTTTAATTAGAGATAATCATTAGTCAAAAACAGAACTTTTAACTCACAGCATTCTGATTATTTCTTGTAGTCTTTCTTCCTTGATCTCACCTGTAACATTAAAACCCAAGTTTTAAAGAATTGTCTACATTAACCACACTTAAGATCTGAGCTGTTACATGTTTTGTCAATTCTCAATAATATTCAATCTCTGTATCATATGCTCATATAAAGGATAATTGAGAAAAAGGAATAAAAAAGAGAAATGGTACAATTAATTACATTATTCTTAGATTGATTGATGCTTAACTAAATGAAATCTTTTGAAACCTTGATTAAGTTCATAGAGATAAAAAATCCAACACATTTTAGTTAAATTAATACAACTTGCCAAAAAGTTCCATATATTTTACAATGTATTAGCCAACCCTTGCATATAATGTCTTCCTGTGTTGTATGACCATTAGTTATTTCTTCCCAGCAATTTCTAATTCATATTACATTGTATATATAACGACTTCCTGTCTTACAGGACTTGATGAATCTTTTTAAGGTCATTTCACATATGATTTTGAAAAAATAGGAGGTTACAAAAAAAATAACGAATATTAGTGTTTGTTTGTTTCATGTATAACACCACTTTCAGCAATTTTTTATCTATATCATGGCATCAAGTTTTTATTGGGGGAGGAAGCCGGAGTACCCGTAGAAAACCCTTGACCTGTGACAGAAAAACTGGCAATCCTTGTCAATTAAGATTGGAGTTGAATACACCCTGCCCACATCTAGACTCGAACCTGCAATCTCAGTGTTGACAGACAGTGTGATCAATAGCATACTACTTTAAGCACTCCGACACCGAGGCCCTGGAATATTAGTGAGCATGCTCAAATACCACCTATGAAATTCCATCAAATTGTGATCAGTAGTTTTTGAGGAGAAGCACTCAGGATTTGTTCATAAATTTCTAATTTCAAACGGGAATAAATCTTACAAAACATAAATGGTCATACTTTACTGTTGATAAGCAAACCTATGATGTCCTTTATTCCTACCAAGTTTCAGTGGTAATTCTAATTGTGACGTCACGGCTCTATGATATGTTCTTGATGAAGGATGTCATAGAGTTGTTAAAAAAATACTGCATGTTAAATTATACCAATCTCAGATTTCACTGAATATAACTGCATTATTAACAATAACGATAATTATCTATAACCGATAAAAAACTAGATTTTTTAAGTCAGTTTTTACATTTACACAAAACACTCAGCTAATGCATGTGCAAACTAAATTTATGGGAATTTTGACATTGCTTTGTTTACATAGCTAAAGCAGGACAATAGTAAAGAGTCAAGTGGTCTTGTATCATTGCTCTTTGAAACCATGATATTAGGTGTAATTAAACTGGGAGTGGTATTTGTGAACAATGATATATTGGTTTAATATAACCACTGTTCAGTAAAAAAAAATGTCCCTGTTCAATACAAAAGCCAAATAACTAGAAATCTAAATTACAAATTGTACATACACTGTTAAACACTATTCAACATATCTTTAAATTACAATTTAATTAACTTATATGCATTAAAACTTTTAGAACATATGTTTCTTTTTTAATTATTCAGCAATGCATGTTACATATATCAATAAATATACTTACCTTTCAATCAATAAAATGTTATTAATTACTGTCAATTTTAATACTGACACTAATTAAATATTCTATTAATATGACGTCTTTCATACTATTTGAGAACACATAAGGGTTCTACTAAGCATAAAGGAAGGTATGGAACACTGCATATTTGTTAAGATTTCTAAATATTTTTTGCTGAAAAGGTACGTATATTCAATAAATATATGTTTATGTCAGTATTGTTTGCTTTGACATACTTTTTGGGGAGATATCTTATTAGTTTCAAAAAACAATATTACCGTTGAAAGCATCCTCTTAGAGCCTCTTCAAAATTTTTAAACATTAGTTAGGCATATTAGAATCGAAATAGATTATTGCAATTGTGCTCTATGCAAATTATAAGATGGTCAGACCTTAAATTTGTCTTCAATTTATAAATCGCTTTCACTCTGTATAAAATATTGACCAATATAAGGTCTGACCATGTTCTAATTCGCATAGAGCCTGCTCGCAATAATCTATTTCTTAAACAGCATACTAACTGTTTCAACTTACCCCAGTTATAGTCAAAGAAAGAAATTGTGAATGTTATTGTCTCTATTCCTCCTCTGATAACATAATTACAGGTATCAATATACAGGTAAATATTGAGTGACAGATTCAGGTAATCAAAGTAATAACAACAGTCTATCTGTGTACAGTAGTCTGGGATGTAACAGGAAATGGAACTTGGAAGGGTTGGCATAGACACAGCTGGACAGTCTGAAAACAATGTTAATTTTTCACTTAATCTTTTATCTGATACACAGTAACTTGTGGATAGTTTTTTTATGAATATTCAGTAGCAGAATTTTAATTTAAATTGCAATTTACCTATACATAATTACCTTGATTTCATTCAAATATTTGCAGTTCATTCAAAATCACATAAAAATGTTCAAACTTGAATGTAAAAAAATACAATTTCTAACTATGATGACTTATTTTTGTCAAACTGACATGAATTTACATGAAAAAAAACCCCTTGAGATCATTGATGAAGTAAGCTGACAGCATAGTGAACTATGAGTCGAAAAGCGCCTATATAAATTATCATTAAATATTACCATTTTTCCAGCCTTCAGATACAGGTAAATAAATGCTGTCAGTGCGATTACATGATGGATTCTTTAAAAGAACATCAATTCCAAGTTGCTGAAGGAGAAGTCTTATATGTGTGGGTTTTAATTTCTCAGCAATATGTACACCTACTCCTGATGCCCATTCTGTGATTGAAAAATCTGAATAAAAAATTATTTTAAAAAGTTTAAATGCTGCAAATACTAACACAAACATGATACCGGTAATCTAAAATGTCTGAAAATTTCTTGTGGTCATCTTGTAGTCAAGTGATTTCAGAGGCAAAAATTACATTGGGAAAAGTGTACAGCTGATAGATCGATGACAGATTGACAATATATGAAGACTATTTCAAAAACTTACCCTGACTTAACTTTGAGTCAGGTGAGTTAAATATTTGTCTAATATGTTGTCATTATAGAAAGTTGATATGCCCAATCCATATTCAGATCAAAGGGGCCTCAGTAGTTGATTGGTTAAGGTAGCATTGACACATGAACAGTGAGGTTGCAAGTTCAAGCCTAACTTAGAGATATTTAAAGAATTCTAGTTTTCAGAGGTATATTCTAGAAGCTTAACATGTCCAAGCCATATACAAAATAGGCAATATGGAATGTTTGTAAAAATGTTATGAATGTATCGGTGACAGATATACAAGTCAATTAGAAAACATTCTAACAAGTTTGAACGCTCTGAAATAAAAACTTGACAAAAGGTGAACATCAGATCAATATTACTTACTTTTAAGATTTATTACAGACTGTATGTCACAAACCAGTTGGGGAATTTCTGTATTATCAAATATTTTTACACTTGGAATACACAGTGCTTTATCTTGAAGACAAACTTTGACTGTCAGATCCACAATAAATTTCTTTAAATTTGAAATCTTCTTAACTCTCAACCTAAAAAATAAGACAATGGATATAGAAATAAATAATTTTATTGAGGAAGCCAGTCTTGGATCATCTGGACTAACATGTGCAGAAAATAATTCATTTTCTATCATTAGTACAGTAGTCAACCTCTCATATGATCCCCTCACCAGCAACCACCCGTCAATGTGTTTCTAACATTAAATTACCTCTCACAACAACAACCTCTCAAATGCAACAAGCAACCACATAATTTTGCCACGATGTAAAATTCCCACCATGAACAAACATTATCACTGATCGGATGTTTATTTTAAAAGTCTCAGATGGAACAAGATTTGTGTTTTTAATCATAAAACAAGTTCAGAACAAGTTCAACAATCTGTAAACAAAATGCCAAAATCATACAAGTAAGATAAGATAAAGGTGAAAAGCTTGTATGTCATACTGCAGATCATTTTGATGTTGGCATAACAGAAATCTGATTAATTATATAAAAAAAAAAAGACTGAAATTCTTTAATAAAGAGAGAATAGTGTCAAAGATCTCCAATGTCTGTAACGGGAACAAGTTCAATAGTGTCACAAAATATGCTGGTCGAAAATTGCCATTTTTTGCACAAAAATAAAGGGCCACAACTCTGAAATGGCTTAAGCAACTTCGCTGGTTATCAATCTTTGTAAAAATTTAATGCCCATAAACATTTTCTTCAAGTTTCTGTTTGCTAAAAAGCAGAGAAGGTGGCATTTTTTGTATAAATAAAGGGCCATAACTCTGTAGTAGCTGAAGTGATTTACCTGGTTTTCGAACTTGGCTGAGATATTATGCCCATAAACATTTTCCCCAGTTTCATGAAGATCAGACATCAACTATTTGAGTTAAAAGAGCGGACAAGGAGAATTTGTCTGTTTTAAGCATAAATAAAGGGCCATAACTCTGTAGTAGCTGAAGTGATTTTGCTGGTTTTTGAACTTGGTCCCAGATATTATGCCCATAAACATTTTCTCCAAGTTTCATGAAGATCAGACAACAAATGTTCAAGTTAGTGAGCGGACAAAGTGAATTTGCCATATTTTTTTTTAAATAAAGGGTCATAACTCTGAAGTGGCTAAACTGATTTGGTTGGTTTTTGAACTTGGCCAAGATATTATGCCTATAAAATTTTCACCAAGTTTCATAAAGATCAGAAAACAGCTGTTCTTGTTACAGAGCAGACATGGCTGTGGACTAAACTGATTTGGTTGGTTTTTGAACTTGGCTAAGATATTATGCCGATAAACATGTTCCCCAAGTTTCAAGAAGATCAGAAAACAACTGTTGAGTTACAGAGCAGACATTGCTGTTGACGCCGCCCACCCACCACGAGTGTTCCCATTATACGGCCCGTCTTCGACTCACGTATGAAAACTGGCACCAGAGAAAAATCTGCGTTTGTACAAACAAAACTACAAAGTGGAACTTAGGCAGACAATGAAAGTGATAAAAAAAACAATAATAATGCAAATGAAGCAGTAAAAGAAAAAATCACTGTTAAGAAGATTTTGAACTGTTATGACACCTTTTTAATATACAAAGAGGAACCTAGAGCAAGGAGACAATGAAAGTTATAGAATAACAGTAATAAAGCAAATGAAACGAAAAGAAAAAATCACTGTTAGAATAGTGAGATATGACACCTTTTTTTATTATATAACAGATGACAACATGAAGATTTTAATTCATAGTGTGTAATAAAAAAAATGTTCAATCTGTACGATTCGTTGATCACTTCACATTTCTTGCTTCCAATCAACTGACGATAAGCGGTCTAATCTGTATCCCCTCAAGAAAGACTACCCCCATTAAAAGACCATTTTCATCAATCAGATGGGGTGGTCTTGTTAGACAGGAACTACTGTAAATTGTAGCCATTTTGGCTGAATGGATGTATTACATGTACTGGATAAAATTATGGAACCTCCCAAGTGTAAATTTTTTACAAAGTTTGGTTCAAACAAGCGCAGTTGTTTCTGAAAACCTTTTTATGTACACCATTTTCATCTTTAAAATCCAAATTTTAGTACATGGATCTTTATATTATATAAATTTAAGTTCAAATTTGTCAATTGCTTCATACAAACATTGTTTTCCATTCTTTCACTTTTATTGGCAATATATGGGTGCAGGGTCACATGATTTCTATAAAATATTTTTACTTCAGTTAATATGTATTTTAAACAATAAAATAATATTCCGCATATGAACATTAAATATATAAATATTGTACACATAAATTGATTTTTTTATTAGGTCATATTGCTGAACACAAACATTTAGAACTGATGTAATTTAAGCTATGTTAAAAAGATGCCAACATCTTATTTCTTGTTATTTTTCATAGAATGGTTCATATATTTCCTTTAAAGTTGAAAATGACCATGCACATGTAGGTAAACATTATTATTTCAAAACAATGCAATACTTTTAATCTTCTTTATCACTCAAAAAAATTTCTCCATACTTAGTTTAACTAGCCTTACTTTAAGGCATATATGAGCACTTTAGGATAATACATAAAGTAATGACAGTTTAAAAATATCAGCAACCATTTAACTAAACATAACAGCTTTGAATTCAATTTTAATGACAAAATACAAAATTGTTCATTTATTTATTATAACCATTAGAAGAATTAAACATTAATTTACTCACTCTAAATATATAATATCTTGTGCTAAGGATATCTTTTCTGTTTTACCTGTTAATGAAAAAAGTTAATTAATTTTCATCCAACTATATTTATAGATAGTAACACTTACATTCCATGTAAGGTTAATATTGATTTGGCATTCTTTTTTACTGTTCATTCATTAGTTAGGACTTAGGGCTAAATAGTCAGAAAGAACAATTGGTACATTCCTTAAACTCTATTAGCAATGAAGGCAGTTGGAACTCTTTATAGATTTAATATTTTTCAAATTATTTGTTTTATTCATTACAACTAAACCCTGTTTTAGTAGTTAACATAAATGTCTCACCTTTACATAGACACTGCACAATGGAGTTGAATATGGACACACTATTGTATTAAACACATGCAAAGAATGATGGTTTTCATAAATTTTAATCAATTAGGTGTTAAGAGTTTCAGATTACATAAAATAGGTAACCCAAATACACCATGTACACTGCACATAGGGAAAATGGATGAAAAATTGTACAGAAATATTCAAGATTCAAGATAATAGGAGATACATATATATTATTTAAGTATTAAGAAACTCCATTCAAAGTTTAAAATAAATAATTAAAATGGAGACACAGATTTACAAATCATATACATGTAGTGTCCTATGATGACCTAATATCAAATATCTATAATGATCTAAAGCCT
The DNA here is from genome assembly GCA_944474755.1 of Limnoperna fortunei. NCBI lineage: Eukaryota > Metazoa > Mollusca > Bivalvia > Mytilida > Modiolidae > Limnoperna > Limnoperna fortunei. The sequence goes on from OX104122.1 coordinate 50,266,098, forward strand.
GGGTAAAAAAAAACAGAAATCGAAGAATGTGTCCATGGGACACAGATGCCCCCACTAAATGAAGTCTCAAACAGGAAGTAGTTGTTCGACAGGTCTGAAAGTCGCTTAGGACGTACATCTTGTGATACTGAACCACCCTGCCAAATTTCAAATTGTTCTCATGTACGGTTTCTGAGAGAAGCTTGACAGAAATTTGTACTGACGTACGGACGGACATGAGTAAAACTTAATGCCCCCGGACATGTCGTCGCTGGAGCATACAAAAATCAACAATTTGAGCAGGGAGTTCAAAGTCAAAGGTCATCCAATGTCAACCACTCTGGTGTACAACACCTTAAAGGTTAAGGTCAAAGGTCATCCACTCTGGGAAGTATACCCACATACCAAATATCTAAAGCTAGGTCAAAAGACAAAAAGGTTAAAGGCCAGACAAGTTTTCAATACAACTAACATGAATTGAGGCTAAAGGTCAAGGTCATATAAAGGTCTTTATTTTAGGCAACACTCTACAACATTTAAGGCCTAGGTCAAAAGCCAAAATAGTTACGAGGCTGGACAAGCTTTCAATATAAAATTAGCATAATTGACCTTGAGGTCAAAGGTCCATTTCAAATAAAGGCCATTATGGTATTTGACACACCCTCTATTGGTGATTCAGCCATATGTACAATATCTAAGACTTAGGTCTAAAGTGAAAAAGGTTACATCCCAGACAAGATTTCTATATGAAAATTGAATTTGACCTTTGGTGAAAGGTCATATAAAGGGTCATCATGATACACGAAAATAAAGAAGATAAGAAACATAACCATGCCATGAAACCAGGTTTTCAAAGATTTATCAATTTATTTCAGTTGTAGAGTAAACAGAAACTGTTATTCTATGTTTAGTAGCAGTGAGCTTGAGCTTGACCAGACTAGCCCAAATTAAGTCAAAAACTAGGTCTTCATGTAAACTTGCTATATCCAAAGTTTCAGCAAGATTGGTTTATCTGAACTGAAGTCATTGACTGAAAACTGTATTTCTATTTTTAGTAATAGTAACCTTGACCTTAAACCGACTGGTCCCAATCCAATCCCAAGCTAGGTTTTCATGCAAGCTTGCTATATCCAAAGTTTCAGCATGATTGCTTTCTCCAAACTAAAATTATTTACCGGAAATTGTTTTTCTATCAATGTTTAGTAACAGTGACCTTGACCTTGATCCGACTGGCCCCAAATCCAATACCAAAGCTAGGTCTTCATGCGAGCTTGCTATATTCAAACTTTCAGCAAGATTTGTTTATCCAAACTAACAGGAATCTTTCTATTTTTAGTAACAGTGACATTGACGTTGTTCCGACAGGGCACAAATAAAATCCCATGCTAGGTTCCCTGCAAGCTTGCTATATCCAAAGTTTCAGAAAGATTGGTTTAACCAAACTGAACTTATTGACTGGAAACCCTCTGTTTGATGCCACCTGCCAAATGCCAATTTAATAACCAGGTGTTTTGTTGTAAAGCATATGTCCCCCTTCATTTGAAAAAAGACCAAAATAACTTATTCATAAAGAAAAGGTACAACACAAGTATATCAAATACTTACCCCATTCATAATCAAATAATGACTTTGTTATATTTTCTGTGTTGATTCCATATGATAGTGTATATTCACAAGGATTCAAGACTAAAAATGGCTGAACTGTCAGACCAAAGTAAGGAATCTTAGCACAACAAGAAATGCCTGTACATGCCTCTGTAATATGGCATGCTATCTGATCACCAAGGTCTGGAAGGTTCAGTAGGCTTAGTGGACATTCTACAAACAACAATAAAAATGGTAGAACTGTACATGCCTCTGTAATATGGCATAATATCTGATCACCAAGGTCTGTAAGGTTCAGTAGGCTTAGTGGATTAATAAGATAAAAATCGCATCTATAAATATTAATAATGCCCCTAAATTAATGATAGCTTTTTTAAGTTTAAATCTATAGCTAAAATGTATCTTTTTCAAGAAAAAAGGTTCACAATTCTTTTAAAAAAAATCAGAATTTTACCAAAAACTGAAAGGCAACTAACATCTGTGAAAAAAAAATTCTCAAATTTCAAGAATATTGATAAAGAGTTTTAGAGGTCGAGTCTAAAATCTATACATGTATTCAAAATTAAACCTAAAGACATGTATCAATCTGAAAAGATGATATCAATGGAAAATCAAATATTCAATGAATTTCATTCAAATTGGAGGAAATACGAGGTATTGTTGATTGATATTTAGGTCTATCTATTACCATAGTTTTAGTTCTCAACACTAAAATAATAATTTTCACTCTGGAAACTGATTATATCCCACTTTATTGTACTACCAAGTCACTTTTGCAAAGTATATTCAAATCAGTACATGTACCAGGACATCCATACCCCCCCCCCCCCCCAACCCAAAACCAGATATCAAGCCAGTATTTTTTTTCTCTGTGTAAGAATTGTAAGCATTATTTCAAATGTGTAACACCAAGCTCTCCTCTCTCTACATCTATTTTCTCTCTCTGCATTATTAAAAAAACATTGTGATACTTGAATACTGACAAATAATTTATAACAAATGTATTAGTATCAGCTTTTGTAAAATGTTCATATGTCCTGTTGTGCTATACCATTTATGTAACTCTGTATGTAACTTATGATGAAAAAAAAAAAAATTTAAAGGAAGCTCACATCTATCAATATAAACAATTCCCCATACAAGGTTAAAAAAAAAGATAAATAAGCATTCTTGAGTTCTAAATCGCCCCATTTTAACAAACAAAGTCCGAAAACTCAGACTGTAAAGAAAAATCAGAATTTTACCACAAATGAAAGAAGTTACATCTATTAAAATAATTAATTCCTTTAAATTAAAAAATATATATATAAGCCTTTTTGAGTTTGATTCTGAAAACTAAAAAAACCTCTTTTTTTAAAGAAGTCTCATAACTTTATAACAAAAAATCAGAATTTATTAAAAACAAAGCAAAGCTCACATTTATCAAAATAAACAATTCCCATGTCATTAACAAAATATAAGGAATCAATAATACATTAGTTTTGTTGTCAACACTTAGGTTGTGTGAACTGTGAATGCCTTCATAAAATATAACTACAGTCACACCTGCTTTAGCCAACTCTTCCATATAACGACTTTCTGTGTTATGCGACCGTATTTATTCCTCCCCAGCAATTTTCCCATTCGTTTTACCTTTATATAATGACTCCCTGTCCTACGCGACTAACCACAGTGTTTTCTGTTTGTTTTGAAAGAGAAAACCTGTCTAAAAGGACTTTCGTGACTGTTAAAGTCATTAAACAACAAATGAACCCTGTCTGACGAAAAGAAGATTCGTAGACCATTGCCAATTGTCATGCTTCTTCGAAAAGTAAAACGAAAGTTTGAAGCAATAAAAAAAATATTTGTATCATCTTAGGAGCGACATTCACACGATAACAACATGACTGTGTTGACTGGTATGCAAACATCATGACCTCCATATAAAGACCCCCTGTCTTATGTGACCTTTTTTACAATTTCCTTTCAAAAGTCACTTAAGACAGGTTTGACTGTATAAATATATTATTACTGATGTTCCACCCTTGAACACTGGGCTTGTAAGGTGCTCTTTCTACATCACACTTGGGATTACTAAAAAAGTTTTCTAGTCCAAGTTGTTCAAGAATGAATTGCACTGCTCCATCTTTCAGTTCATCTGTTATGCCAATTCCAACTTCAGCTAACCACTTTGACACTGAGAAATCTGCAATATAAAAAAACAACAATAAAGAAATTAATTGATATTTTAGAGTCAAAATACAATGACCTGTCAGGTATTTTCTACCTATTGCTCAATCAATTTCAAAAGTAGATAACAGCTGTTTAGAAAACTGCTTCAATCTGTTTTCTTTAAAACTCTTACTCAGAAAGAGCTCGACATTTAAATTGAAGCTATTCATGCATTACTCAGTTAACTTTACTGGAGAGATCGCCATAGATTATAATGCAAGTTAGAAGTTAAAGTTACCTGAGTCACACATGAGTAGCTGCAATTTAAATGTCCAAGCTATCACTGATGAAGAGCTTTAAAAAAACAGATTGAAGCAGTTTTCTAAACAGCTGTTATCTGTATTAAGAATTGGTTGACCAATAGGTAAAAAATACCTGACAGGTCATTGTCTTTTGACTATAAAATAAAGGATGTTTCATCTAATATAAAAATTGTTATTAAAACATTAGATTTTGCTGAATATTTCAGATCAGTGAAAACTGTAATTGAGGTCAACTTTAAAAATACATTTGATTGCAGTTTTCCTCACTGTACCTTTAGAGCTATGGGTCAGCAGGTAGGAAAAATATTTTAATGTATCAACTTTGATATTTGCTGAACAAGCAGAAATGTAAAAAAAGTTTATTTCACCTTAATAATGTTTAGATCTGTTTCATCTAATTTCAACATGTCTGTCAGCAGTTCTCGGCAAGGATTGTTTGGGGCAAAGTCTGGAAGGTGGCCCTACTACACAACTCCCAGGTAGAATATTTCACAAAAGTCTGAAAATGGCCAGGTTGCAAAACAAGTGCCTTAACTAATAGGGAATGGTTGGAAGAAGGCTTTGGGTTTGTGTAAAAAATGTAGGAGGAGTTGATTACACAAAAAAGGCACCGTCTTCTGCAAAGTTCTGATAAATAAATAAGTTCCAACGTCTGGAAAATGAGGAAAAAATCCTTGAACCATTCCATAATAACAGGTTCACATTTGCAATCTTTCTGTGAAGTTTCAGAGATCTGGTTTGAAAACTGTAGGAGGAGTTGATAAAACAAAATAAGTACTGTCTTCTGAAAATGTTCTGAGAGTCTGAAAAATTAGGAAAAGAATCATCGAACAATTCCATAATACCAGGTGCACAACTGAAATACATGTGCAATCTATATGTGAAGTTTACACAAGTGGATTACACAAAATAGATACCCTATTTTCTCTGCCCGCCTGTTAGCCCGACTTCACAGGCATGATTTTAAGTGTTAAGAAAAAAAGCTGAAATTGTAACTGTAGGGTTGCGAAGCAACCCTCCCACCGCGCGTAGCGCGGTGGTTATACGGCCGGGGGTCTGGGGGCCGCTTAAGGCCCCCATAAGCTCTGGGAAAAATGGTGCAAAATCCTGCATTCTGGGCCTGTCCTGAGCACCTTTTTGATGTTTTCAAAATCAAGCTTTTTTGTGCAGATTTTTTTCAAACTTGAAAAAAATGTTATGATTTTTCATGCCCAGAACTAGATACTTTTGGGACACTTTGATATTCCATTAAAACTACATCCCAGTGGGGGATTTTTGTTTTCGATAGATCCTTGTGTACAGAGGAAATATAGATCAAACATTAATGTTGGTAATTAAAAAATCTTGTTTGTTTTTGGTTTCTTGTTAATATTCTTTTGTCATTATCCTAATGCATTGTTTTCAAATCTGGAGACGGGCTTAATTTCTTTAATAATTTAAGACCAAGAAAAAATAAAATTATCTTAAACATTTGTATTCAGTATCAACAAGTAAGAAATAAGTGATACAATAAACTTGATAACAAGTCCAACTGATTTCAGTGTTCAATATAGATTATTTAACCCTTTGTTTTGCTTTATTTGCAGACTCAGAATGACACAGTTTCGATTTTTTGGCAGCTTTTGCAAAAAGTTCTTTTGCCTTCCTTTTTGTTAACACCTTATCTCTTGAAATGACAATATTCAATGTTCGTTTTCGCTCCTCTGATTGTTCTTTCTTTGTTGCAAGAGCAGCTTTGTACTGGCGACATGAACTTCTCAAATTTGCACATAATGATGCATCAACTTTTTCATGCAAGTAGTCTTTCTTTTTGAAATATTCCACTGCACTCTTATCAGCTGACTTGAGGGAATATTTCACATTTTGTATTGAATTGTAAGTGTCAATGTTAATCCTCCCTGATTTACTGTCAATTACATCATTCATTATATTAAATGAACTTTCCACTTGTGGGCCATGAAAACAGCTTAAGATGGACCTCACCATCTTTGTCAAACATGGATATTTCAGCTGAATTTCCTTCTTACCCCACCATACATCTATTCGTTCTCCTTCCTCAATGTCTGGAATTGTATCAGTCTGAAATTTCCTGACCTCCAAATCATACTTATCTATTTCATCATCAGCTAATACATTGGTAACCAAACCTGGTAGCTTTGCCAGATAACCCAGAGAAAGTGAATGACCTCTAGAATCCGGATGAATTGCAGATACTGCTTTCAGGAAAACATTACAAATTGGCAGCTTCTCCTGAAGTGTCTTGCCACATGCAACATATGCATCTTCAACCTGAAATATAAAAAAAGAAATAAAATTTTCTACATTAGAATTAATTTTCCATGTATTCAACATAAATAAATCATTTTAAAAAACAATATCAAATATATTTCTATTCAAATTAAATGGTTTTTTTCAGTGTGCATGATGTATGCGTATTTATTTCAAATTAATTTTCTATGAAGTATGCACAGCTTCCAATTCAAATTGGTCAGCTGCAAGTGTATTTTTGAGATCATACTTGATTACATTCATGCAAATTGTCTGCCTTCTCCTAGTTACACCACTGTGTCCATATCTGATTTTTAGTCTACAAACTTGTATAATATATTCATGTACAGGAACAAATACATACTTGTTTCAAAAACTCCTTGACAATATGGTCTTTTGCTGGAGATTTCACTAAGATTTTTGTAGCTCTTGCACCTAGAAACATCTTCTCTTGCTTAAGGAGGTTCTGTTTTGAAGTTATGTCAAGCTTCTTAAGTTTTCCAGATGATGTAGCTGTGCTGATGATCTCTGGCTTCACATAACATCCAACAAACTCCTTCAATAACTTAACCTGTTCAAAAATTTAAATTGTTATTAAAAGACATTTATCAAATTGATGTTTACTGTCTACTAACATGACTAACATGAATAAATGTTTTACATGTGAGTGCAAAACAATAAATACATGTACATTTACACTAAAGTTATTTGCTACATGTATAAAATGAGGTAAAACACTATTAAAAAAACTAATTTCGTGAACATCAATCTGCTTCTTCACTTTTGTTTACTGATTGAATATCTATGAAAATCAATATGTCTTTGCATACACCAACAAATACAAAAAAAAACCACTCATATCCTCATGAGTTCATATTCTTCTGATGTTCAATATCTGCCACAATTAATCAAAGTCTGGTGAAAAAAGTGAATGTGCTGACTATCATTTTAGTATTAAAAAACTACACATACCTGCTGCTCATGCAACTCATGAATTAATGGCTCCTTCATTTCGAACAACTTGACAAATTGCTGCAAAAGTGGCAAAGCTGAAGAATACAACCCCATGATCATCTTGGTTGATTTCCTCTGGTAGAAAAGCTTGTCTGCAATTCTTTCTTTACGATCACGCCCCTCTTTCGTTAATTTCTTATCAAGTAGCACCTGAAAAAAAAGATCAATTCTAATTTAAAATATGTTGGACATTCAAGATATTAAATTCAGAAAAATGAATATGCAGACCACATACATGTACAGTTCTAACAACATGTACAAACTGCAAATTTTTAAAAATATAAAAGAAAAAAATGACATCTTCATCAGCTCCTTAATTTCCAAAAAATAAATCACTTCAGAGTTTTGTATAACATTATATTGTTTTCTTAATGTATTCAGCCATCCATCATGTCCATATATATTTCATACCAGTTTAATTTGCAATATTATTGACCATTAATATATTAAATTATTTGAGCAAGAAAACAAATTATGTCTTATGTGCACTGTATTTTTGTGTGTAAAGATTTGAGCCATGCATTCATTCAATAACTGAGATCCTTCTGGATTTAAAATTAAAATCTTACCATGATCTAGACTGATTTACCAAGATCAATATTGCCAAGAATCAAACTGAACATTGTCAAAACATGCTGTAAATGAAAATAAGTAACTGTAAAACAAACCATGCAAATATAAGGTCAAACATTAATCTGTCTTCCCTGGAAGTTATATTTTGAATGATATAATAATTTTCTTTTCTGTTACTGGGATGCCATTCCAATGAAGACTGAATCTTTTTTTTCAAATATTAAAACTATTAGATATAACATGCTTAACTTACTTTTCATGCTTTTGTAACAAACACTTTCAGTAAAGAACAGTGAACAAAACACAACAAAAAACATATCAAAAGCAAACAAACCTTTCTAATCTCTGTTATTCTTTCCCTAGAAGTTTCTGACACCCCAAGTCTATGGTATGTCTCAAGAACAACAGGCAGGTACTTAACTCTCTCAGAGTGTTTGTCCGATACCCATGGAAAATAGAACACTGTATAGCAATCCAACAGCCGTAAAGTGTCAAGGGTAATATCATATACGGACAGCCATCTATGGCTAACGTATCTTCCAGGCATAGTAAATTTCACACCAAGCATGTCACATACTTCTTGAAATAGTTCTCTGAGATCCGGAGACCACTTGAAATCGTTGAATAAATCATTGTATAACTGTTCGACCAACCAATTAAAAGGCTTACAAAAGGCTTTAGCAGCAATGTGAACATGATGGCATGTGTCGCCATCTATGTCCAAAAGATGTGGTGCTTTTTGATTCCTAAGGCGCACTTCAAGCCCAGACTTCGACCCACGCATAACATTACAACTATCCATGAGTACAGACATCAAGTTTTTCCATGGAATTTCATGTTTCTCCATCAATGTAACAACTTCATTAAAGAGTGACTCGCTGTTAACCTTAATACAAGACAAAGATGCAAAATGCTGTACAACCACTTGATTTCTTAGTGGACAGAAATAGCTTACTAGAATTGTTAAAACTTTCTGAAAGTTGGAACTTGTACTTTCATCCATATTGAAAGAGAAAGGTGTACATCTTAAAGTTGCGACTAGCTGTTCAGCAAAGGTCTTTCCAATACCATATTGTGTCTTGTAAGAGGCGGTTGTTCGGTTCATATGCATAGAATCGAGTGCTTTTGGGTCAGATGCTAAGGCTTTGGCGAGATCAATTATTCCTGGAACAACCGAAAACGAGAGGGATTTCTCTGCAGTAAATCCGAGAACCATGGCCTCAGCATTCAGTATCCTGTCATTTAATGGGGTCAGAGTTAAAAGTACTGGTTCTTCTATTACAGCTGTATTCTTTAAAGCGGGATGAATTCCGTACAGTACATTTTCTTTGTGACTGTCAATTGGATAGCCAGATTTAGCTGAAAAGAGAAATGGAAAACATATAACTGCAGTGATTTGAATAAAATATTTAACCGATCATTATTCAATCAAGTCCTTGCATTTGTTATCTGAACGACAAAACTTGTACAAAAATTAATAGGCTTTGTAAGGCATGCATTGCCTGTTTAAATTTTCTTCATTAGATCCCATCATGCTTTTAGGCCTTGTCAGAATTTTTATATATGCCTTCGTTACTTCCAAAACTGATTTTTATAAGAGTTTACAGATGACGACAGACAGCTGAACTAAAAATAAAGATTTACATGCACTCGGACAGCAACCCCAAGACTTCCCCTTAATCAGTCACCCACAAGTCTGCAACCTACTCGTAAATGGTCAACTTTGAAAAAAAAATTGGCAGCACCCCTCCATAGCACATGGTCAACTTTGAAAAAAATTCGGCAGCACCCCTCCTTAGCACTTGTACTTTTTTTTTACCTAAGTGTTATATGGCCTTCAAAGTTTGGACATTGAGTAAGAGAGAAAAGTGCAAAGAAGGGGGGCAGTTCTCCTTATCCTAAAAGAACATACTCCTTTGCAAAGTGAGATAGTTTATTTCAATTTTGAGTACAAAATTTTGACTTACCTGACAAAGTAATAGAATAATTGGAGCTTACTATCTTCAGATTATCCCTATGGAGTTTTTTTAACATATGTTGCTCCAGACTCCTCCAACCTCTCCCACCGTAATTTATATTCTTGTTGCAAAGTTCACACTTTGCCAGTCCTCTCATGTCAAGCTTTCTAATGAAACGTCGAACTGGCTCGCCGTCAACGTTTTTCTCGAGCCATTCCCATTTCCACGGGTTTTTAAGTCCTTTATCCACTAAGAGCTTTGCATTTTCTTGCCTGTTCACAACTTTCGTAGCCATGATACTCACATGGCATTTGAAACCCAAACTCGTTTAATACGCGTTAACCATTGGACAACGCTTCGATCTAAGCCAATCAGATTGCGGCTCACATTTCACAAACCGGAAACATGCCGGTAAATGTAAAAAGCGGAACAATATCGGCGAAACGTGATTTTGAATCCGGAGCGGAAATTGAAATTAAAAATCGGAATCGGACGCGACGAAAAGCGGAATTCCGCTTTAAAGCGGAATAAAATCATGCCTGGACTTCACCATACATACTTCGTGCAACGTAGCCAATACCAATACTTTCTACTGTAAAAGTGGGGTACAATCTAGCCCAACTCCCAATTGTCATATTTTTTATATAGAAACATATCAACAATCTCACATGTGTTTGTGAATAAAATTTTTACATGAGCGTTTGAGGTGAAAACAAAAAAATAGGAACTTGAACCATGCAATAGATCTTGATTTATGCTCAAATTGGAAACTGAACAACCTTGAAATTTCAGATAACAATCAAACTATTAAAAATAATATTTGAAATTAAGAATTTGTCAGTCAGGCAGACTTTTTAATGTCTGTCCAAAAACAGCAAGCAAACAATACAGTATAATGTGAATTTTACATGAATCATTGTTAATATAATAAATCAGCTGCCACAAAATGTGTTCACATCTCAATTCAGTATTTTAGAAGTAAGGAAGTAGATGATGTCAACTCCATTATAAAGGTGACATAACATTAACTTAAAGACATTCAAGGTGGACCTTATTTTGTGACACTCTGGTGTGCCTTTAAGCATTAAACCCTATAATATCAATCAGTAATTTAAAGCACAAAACAGTTTTGATATGAAACATATCAGATGGTTAAAATTATTTGACCTCGGCCACAGTGATCATTTTTTTATACCTTTAGACACTCTCCTTGAAGAAAATTAAATTGTATTATATGAGATAATTATACCTACCTGACAACATGCCTGTAAAATTCCTTGTGCATGCAGGTATTTTATGCCTTTGTAGAACAGGAAGTCCATTTTTTGGCACACAATATGATACATTACCCAGTGGTAAACATATATCAATACTGAGATCTATGATAAATTCTTTTCTATGATCATGTTTCTCAACAGTGTAACTGAAAAAAAATTATTTGTTATAACGACTACATCATAGGAATTTTATTAGTTTCATAATAGTGTAATAAAAAATGGCAAAACTGACCTGACCTGACTTCACCAAAGAGTAAGGCTTAAGGACACATTCACATAAATTTCACTTAATTTGCTTTAGCTAGTTTTTATCTATGAGTCCAAAATTCAAATATAATGTTATCAGAGTAAATGAGCTCAGAATATTAATATCACTTAATAATACTAGTCTATAATATAACTACGTATCCCTTATGCATTAATACATCAAAATGCTGTTTTAACCAAACTAGAGGCTCCCAGGAGCCTGTGTCGCTCACCTGAACCTGAAACCAAACAACCCTTTTTTATCCAGCTTTTCTTTGCTATCAGGAATTGCCCAACACTTCTGCAAAAATCATTAATTTTGACCTTTTAAGGGAAATAACTCCTATAAGGAGGAGCTTTTGAAGCTTAGAGGGAGAAGGGAGGTTCACTTCAAATTTGCTGTACCTGTTATACTTATAACTATCAATCGAAAACTCTCTCGACCTCCCCCCCCCCCCCCCCCCCCTTTTTTTCATTTTTTCTATTTTAAGCCAACATAGCTATGTAGGTAGTCGGGTGTCATGATTTGCACAATTTTGGTAGAGGACGTCCTTAAGATGATGTGTGCAATGTTTCAAAGCAGTCCTTTCATTGTTTAAAGAGGAGAAGATTTTTTAAAATCAGGTAAAATTGATTAAAAAAATGTTCAAGGAGAATAATTCCTAAACAGTTCATCAGACAATCTTGACCCTAAGTCATTTTTGTAGCCCCCATAGAGCAGAACAATTAAGCAATGCTAACTTTTTCCCTAGTTCTATTAATTTTCAAGATTTTGAGGCAAAAATGTCAAAAATAATCAATTTCGACAATTAAAGGGCAATAACTCCTATAAGGAGTCATCATACAACTTCAACCCAATGAAGTGTTTCGTAGAGCTTTTGATGCAGATGAAGGCATGTCTCTTCGGTTTTCCTGTATCTGTTATACTTTTTTAAATATAAGCCTAAAATTGTATTTTACCCTCCCCCCCCCCCTCCGTCCTATTTTTAGCCATGGTGGCCATGTTGGTCAATCTGCAGCCATGGTTAGTGCAAACTTGGTTGAGGATATCTGATGGATGATGTGTACAAAGTTTCAAAGCAGTACTTTCAGTTGTTTCAGAGAAGAAGATTTTAAAAAATCAATTAAAACCGATTCAAAAAAACAGTTCAAGGGGAATAACTCTTAAACGGTTAATCAGACAATCTTGACCTTTAAGTCATTTTTGTAGCCCTCATAGAGCAGAACAATTAAGCAATGCTAACTTTTTCTCTAGTTCTAATAATTTTCAAGATTTTGAGGCAAAAATGGCAAAAAATCATCAATTTTGACAATTAAAGGGCATATACTCCTACAAGGAGTCATCATACAACTTTGACCCAATGGAGTGTTTTGTAGAGCTTTTGATGCTGAAGAAGGAAAGTCTCTTCGGTTTTCCTGTATCTGTTATACTTTTTGAACTATAAGCAAAAAACTGTATTTTGACCCCCCTGTTCTATTTTTAGCTATGGCGGCCATGTTGGTTGGTCTGAGGCCATGATTTGTGCAAACTTGGTAGAGGACATTTTACTGATGATGTGTGCAAAGTTTCAAAGCAATCCCTTCAGTGGTTTTGGAGGAGAAGATTTTTGAAGAAAAGTTAACGACGATGACGGACGACGACGACGGACGCCAAGTGATGGCAATAGCTCACATGACCCTTCGGGTCAGGTGAGCTAAAAATATGAACAATAGTCCAAAGTGTTTCCATAATTACTATACTACACACAAAAAATGAAGGAATGTCCCGGAGCTGCAGTGAGCACACATATTCTAAGATTTTCAGGAAATATGGCAGAACCCCTAAACATTTACTAAAAATATAATGTCATTAAATGTGTACAATGTACCTTATTGCTATTGGAGGAGGAGTTCCTATTCCTACACTAACAATGCTTTCAACACCTGCAAATGTAAATAATTTAATGTCCTGAAAGATGCAAATATAACAGTTGAATTTGTAATTAATCAATCATTTAGGTATTAAATCTTCGATAATGTTTTTGAAATGCCTTATGCTTTTAAAAATGCTTGAGATATGATCCTTTATGCATGCCTAGTTCAAACAAGTTTCGAGTTAAAGGTAATTCCATAATATATATTATTTATAATAAGCTTGTGACACCACAAGGATAATGTATAGCTACAAATCAACTGCAAAACAAATCAATGTATTCTATATTTAAACAAAAACACTTACCCCAATCATAATCCAACAAGACTGTTTTATGATGGTATTTCCCAATTCCAAATTCAAACTCGAAGTCACAAGGATTCATCTTAAAAA